>WJXA01000540.1:0-174013 GCA_014282245.1 Rhododendron simsii | reverse complement strand
TCAAGTCTTGTTGAGTCTCATCGTTTTCCTTGTCCTAAGCCACTTGGCTTCTATAGAGTTTGTTAGCATTTTATGGTATAAAAGAAGCACTAGGTTGGGTATGCGAAAGCTGAGATGTCCAAAACACATTTGCTTGTATCACATGATAATCACTATGCTATCTAGTCTTCGTGTAGGCACTTGCCTTGGCCTCTTGGCCCGCACATTTTAGTTGCCTGCATGTTGTGATAATCGCACTAGTCTTGGCCTTTTGACTGACATTTCGTATAAAAGTCTGTTTTGCATATTCACATTTTGCTCACCATCTTTACACGATATCCCTACGCTGCTTGCTTGATGCCTCTTGGCTTTAAACTATCTGAACGCTTTCTTGCATGACTCCTCTTGGCTTTAAACTATCTGAACGCTTTCTTGCATGGCTATCTGAACGCTCTCTTGCATGACGCCTCTTGGCTTTAAACTATCTGAACGCCTTCTTGCATGACGCCTCTTGGCTCTTGAACTTTTTTATTAACTATGCAGCTTAGCACTTCTTGTCTTGCATCTCTTTAGCACTTCTTGTCTTGCATCTCTTTAGGCGTTGGTTGCTTGACCAGTGACTCTGCTTGTTGTTTCTAACATGTTTTCCCTTCCCCTTTTGCTTCGTGCTTGCTTATCCTGTTCTCACTCACTCTCTGTTTTTGGCTTAATAAACAAGTACATCTGAAATCAGTCAAAGTGTATTAAATTGTTTTACGTCAAATAAGTAAAGGCCAATCTCTGTGGTTGGGCTGAGAGGGGTGGCTAACACCTTCCCCTCACCGTACCCATGAATCCCAAACTCAAAATCTCGTCCCTTTTGGTTTCTTGAATTCTAAAACCAAGTGGCGATTCTAAATAGAATAAGTGCGCCGCAACGGACACTTTTGATCAAACAAAGACATGCTGCAACTGGTGTCTAACAAACAAACGAGTAGTTTTGCTTATTGGCCATCCTATGTGGTGAGCTCTCTTCAAGGGGGTGTCCACGATGGGGAGGAATTGATACGTATCTTAGATTCGCGCGATCAAGTGTTGAGATGTAAAACGATACTATTGGTTAGAGTTTTGTGGAGTAATCTGGGTAAGGAAGAGGCAACATGGGAAGGGAGGATGAGGATAGAGAAAAGTACCCGCACTTGTTTCTAGTGTTAATCAATGTGAGTCTTTTGAACTTAAAACTCATAGTTACCATTTGTTGAATTACATTGATTGTTATGGTTTATGCATATCTAGTTGATGCATGACTTGTTTGATTTGGTTTATCAAATTTCGAGGATGAATTTTTTTTTAAGGAGGGTAAAATGTAGAGACCTGTATTTAATTTCAACAATTTTAATGTTTAATAAGAGCTTATGTTGTTATAAATGTGAAATGTGAAGTGGTATATATGGCTTTTTGAGCTTGAGTCCGCATAAAACTGTCTCTTCATAACATATATATTATTTTGAGGGTTTTATTTATGAAAAAGCTAGTTTATTTATGTTTAAAATCGGAGGCCTGACACTATAACTTGAATTCAGAATAAAAATCAAATTAAATCCACATCCGGACTAACTTTGGTTGTAGAACTGGCACAAAAGGGGGAATTCGTCGAAGGTGCTACATCGATCTATTCTTAATAGCCGAGTAGACAACAATGATGAGCTTGGACTTCAAGAGCTCATTCCGTTGGCTGGTTCCTTTTGTTTCTTCAAATCGTAAGTAGATACGTCCATTTTTGTGTTGTTTTTTTTCTTTTTCTAAAATTATCGTTACTACAACAAACAACATACACACATTAAATTCCCAACTACCAATTATACCAATGAGCAAGCGGAAACATCAAAGCACGATACATTACACTAGTATCTTAAAAAAACAGATACCAAACTTTACAGAAATGAAAAATGATACTTGTGTGTTGTCTATTACCTATTAAACTATTAAAAGCTCAAGTATTTGTAAAATCTCACAATAAAATCCTAAACTGGTTGACTCCAGCAAAAGAATATTTCCCTTTTCTGGAATTCCTTACGTGTATGGTTTCTTTCTATTTCTATCAATAGTTTTACAGCCATTTGGGCTCATCCTAACACAACAGGGTGTACTTTTGAGTTGTGTCATTCAAATTGGGGGTCGATTGATTCATTGGTGCGACTTGTATTGTTCTCTCTCTCTCTCTCTGAGTTGATGAACATCAATTTCCTCCGCTTCATAGGCATGAAGGATGTGTTCTCATGGTCTGATATATTCCAAAAGAACAAGACTGAGACAGTGGCATTATGGCAACAGTTGCTATTGCAACCTTTACCAATTCCAGAAAGGAAATGGACTGATAATCTCAATGGTGACTTTGCTTAGCTTCCAGTGTTGCACTATCTAGGCACCCTATAGCAATCTTTCACTATCTTTGCAACCTTTCACTATCTAGGCACCTTATAGCTCGCTACCACTCGCTTCTTGACTAGATGCTCTGACTCAGGCTCACTCCTAGGCTTAGCTCTAGTCTCTCACTTGGAATGAGAGATTGAGCCATAAGTAGGCACTAGCTGCAAGAGATTTCATTGAGGGATTGCCAATTTCTCAAGGTAAATGAGTCGTTTTTTTAGTGTTGGATTGATTATCTAAATATGTGCACTTCATGGCATTATCTCATCCCTATACTGCTATAGATGTGGCCAAGTTTTTTAGATACAGTCTTCAAATTGCATGGCATGCCTGCTTCTACAGTGTAACACGGACAAGGTTTTTACTAGTGCTTTCTTGGTAGAACTATTTTGTTTGCTTGGGACTAGATTAAATTTAAGTACAGCATACCATCCCCAAACAAACGGACAACCTGAAGTGGTCAATAGGTGTTTGGAGGTCTATCAAAGGTGCATGACCAGGGACAGACCCAAGGTTTGGGTGCATTGGTTGCCCTTGGCAGAATGGTGGTTCAATACAACCTATCACTCAGCTACTCAGATTACTCCCTATCAGATTGTCTATGGTCAAGGCCCCCTATACTTATATTCACTACATCCCAAGCTTTTCCAGCATAACTGCAGTTGACCAGTGGGGATATAAATGCACAAGCGATGTGGAGATGGCCCAGATTAAGGAATCCTCTCATTCAAGCTATAATGGCTCAAAGTCCTCCAAGTTTGAGACCAAATTCTGAAGCGGAAGATTATGTTCTTTGGCTGCCTCACCTTAGTGGTAACTTCACTGCAAAGTCTTCTTGGAATCCTGTAAGGGATAGGTACCCAATTCAACCTTGGCACATAATCATTTCGAGGAATAATGTGCCTAGATGGTCCTTTGTTCTTTGGTTGGCTGTTCTTCGAAGGCTCAGTACAAAGGATAGATTGAAGGCATGGAGTATGTAGATTGATGGTGTTCGCTGCCTCTGCAATTTTGAGGAGGAGACACAGGAACGCTTCTTTTTTTAATGTACTTGCTCCGCAGTTGTTTGCTAGTTTCTGCTTATAAAGAACAAGGTTCAAGGGATGCCTAGTAAATTAGGAGAAGTGATCACTTAGTTTTGCTCTAATGTGACTGGGAATGGCTTTAGATGCACAAGCCTTAAGGGTACCTTGGCTGTAGTTGTTTATGGGCTGTGGCAGGAGACGAATAGTGGAATTTTTAGAGGTGTGGCGAAGGGGCATGATCAGGTAACTGCTGGGGTTGCTACTGGTATATGGGATTTTCTCAGTTCCAGGAGAAATGTGAAGTATTCCTTGAAGAATAAGGCCCTCTGTGAGACATGCACTACAACAAATATCACTTTTTATAAGTTAATAGCGTTCTTTTAAGAATGCTATAAAATGGAAGTAATTATAGCGTTTTTTAAAGTTAAAAAGAAGGGAAACACACAGAAGGCATTATACATCGTTTCATCATCCATCCATAGCGTTCTGTCACAATAAAAGAGGCGCAAAATTGCAAAAATGACTTCTCGCCCCAAATCGCACACCGCTTCAAAATTATCACTTGAATTCCGCCCTAATCCAGATCTCCCCCCAATCGCACCCCGCTTCTATTTTTCACTCGATTTCACAGTGGCACCCGAACCCAAATCTCCCAAACGTACTCTACTAACTCTTGTGAGATTTCTCAAGCTGTGTGAACGGCAAACTGGTGTTGGCTGCTATTCTAGGGTTTTAATTATGAGTTGCCGGTTAGTTCCTTGTTCTTCAGTTCTCCTATTATCTGATGATTAACCTCTGTTTTCGTACTAATCTTGGACTTCATCGGGTATTTTCGCTCTCCCGTTCTGTAGTTGGAGAAGAATCAAAGATTTGTTTTCTTCTATGGGCGAGAATCGAAGACATATTCAGACCTTTTGCACCAGTTGAAGCAAAGAGGTTATTGTTCAGAGAGTCCTCAACAGGTTTAATTTGATTATTCTCTTAATTTTTGCACAAATACAAAGGTAGGGTTTTAATCTCGATTTTGGATTTATACAGATTATGCACATAGAGGGTTTGGATTTACTTTCATCGCCTCTTTCTTTGATGTGATTGAAGCCTATACATCTGTATTGGGTCCGTGTGCAGGCTTTATGTACGTATTGTTAGCAAGAAGATAGTTTCCAGTTATGGAGTATACTCTATTGGTTAGTATTGTTGTAACTCTAGAAGATTTATGTCACTCCTTTGGTTTTTGGATGTGGTTTAGTATTTATATTTCATAACCCACTAGTTTTGGGGAAGAAAATTTTAATTGGTTTATGAAATAACAAGATCCCATTTTATTGCAAATCCTTGTTTGAAGGACTCTCGAGTTATGAATCATTATTTGTTATTCCAGATTCCCAATCATGTGGCCATTCAAATTGCTTTTGAACTCAAAAAGCTGCTCATAGACCATAGCCTTCTCGACATGTAAGTCATTGCCAATTACCTTTTGTTTTCTATCTGTGTTGCTTTCAGTCCAGTTTGTATGTTATTCTAGATACTAAAGCTTCTCATTGCCTCTTTTGCAGCTCTCAATCCGACCTGGAAGCTAATTTGTTTAAGGTATCGCGCATTACCCTGGTTCTCTCTCTCTCTCTCTCTCTCTCTCTCTCTCTCTCTCGTATGTTTTTGTCATTAGTTGTATTGGCTTTCGAATCTTCATTTATGTAATCCATGAAAAAATATGGGGCATATGGGTAAGAGCATTAGCAGATTGGTAAGTTAAAGCTAAGCAAGCAACCTTTGAATTGAACATGACATAGGGTGACAAACCTAACAAGATATTTCCAATGTACCATGTAATTATAGACACATTCTATTGTGGGGGATGTCAGTTTTTTTCCTTTTATGCATGTTTATGTATGAGTATATTTATGTGGGGGTGTGTGTAACTTCTCATGACCTCGTATAACATTTCAGGTTAGGCTCAGTAGCTACCCTTCAGCTTCTGAGCCATGGAAGCTTGGGTAGTTATTGCTTGAGTTTCCTGAAACCTTATCCTTATCCACGACTTGTAAAGTTAATGCCAAAGGGTGGTGGAAATGCCAAACTATTTTTGTTGGTGTCAAAACTCCAGATAATCAATCTTTCTTTGTGGCAAAGATTGACTCTGACCTCTCTAATGGAATTATGGAAGTATACAAGGTGGTAGGGTTGCAAACGAGCCGAGCTTTGTTGAGCTCGAGTTCAGCTTGTTTACTAAACGAGTCAAAAACTTGAGCTTGACCTCGGCTTGAGCTTTAACGTGCCAAGCTTAGTCATTTACTAAACGAACCTCTTTAATCGAGCTCAGCCTCCTTTAACGAATTGAAAAGTCGATCTCGAGCTTGACTCGTTTACTAAACGAGCCAAGCAGAGCATTAACAAGCTGCTTGGTTCATCTGCAGCTCGGCCACATAAATTATGTCAGTATATTTGTGACAAATTTATTTAGCTCTTGAAGTGAAAAATAAGTTCAAAAAGCTCTGCAGCTGGATTCTGTGAATAATCTTTTACACTCCCTCCGTCCCTTTTTTAGAGTCCGGTATTCCATTTTGGGTTGTCCCTTAATAAGTGTCCATTTTGTAAAGTTAGTGGGTAAAAGTTGGTGTATTGTCTATTTTGTTCCTAAAAGTAGATTCCATTTTGAAAAGTTAGTGAGTAAAAGTGTAATGATGATGGGTAAATAGGAAAAATTGAGAAAAAAGTTGATGTGAAAGGTATAATGATGATGTCTTTTTAATAAATTTGAATTACGAAGCAGGACTTTTAAAAAGGGACGGAGGGAGTACTAATCTAAAACGACCCATAAACTTGGACAATTAGGCGTTGACTTTTTTCTGATGGAGCAAATGCTTCACCTTAGAAAGGGAAATTTGGAACTAGGGAAGTCATCATTCAACAGTCAACCGCTTCAAAACTAGGGAGTCATTTTCACTAGTAATTTGTTTCCCTTTTCCATCCCTTGGAAATAAACCCAACACCTAACGCACATCACAAGTTCCCTACACAACAAATGAAGGAAAAGAAGATTACAGTATTACCCCATCTTACACCTATATGTAGACACAATTTATAAGAGGACTCGCTCCATTCCCCCTCAACATATTGCAAAAAACACCAAACCAAAACAACGCCACCCCCTCCTCCGCCATACGCCGCCATGTCGTCCGACGACCACGAGAACCACCCACCACGTACTCCACGAATTGGCCCTTTCTTTTGAAACCCGTTGTTCGAACCTCCTAGAAGGCACCAATATGATTTGAACAACAAGATCATGCTCACTGCAATCATTTCGCTATCCTTGTGGTTGTGCTAGACTGCTAGTCATCGTACTCCACATATACGCGAGATATGTCCTCCGACGCCGGAGAGCCGGGGCTGATGGTTTCGCAGGTAGAGCCGCCCAAGACAGGGCTCGACCCAGCCGTCATCGCCTCTCTGCCGGTATTCGCCTTCAAGAGAACGGAAACCGGCGATGAGAGAGAGGGGAAAGAGTGCGGTTTTGTCTGAGCGTATTAGAAGATGATGAAATGGCTAGGGTTCTACCAAACTGCAAGCACACTTTCCACGCGGAGTGTATTGACAAGTGGCTTGGTTCCCAATCGACATGTCGCATTTGTCGGACAGAGGCGGAGCCGAGGGTGGTGGCGCTGGAGCAACGTGAACTGCTGCTAGAAGCGGTGGCGCTCCACCTACAGCACCACCCATTGCTCCGCCTCCAGAGGGTGCCATTTTGGGTAAAAAGGAGTTTCATTAATCAGTTACCAAGGCAACTACCATTGTTGCTTCTCTCAATTTCTATATGTTTTTGTATTTTCTTGTTATAATTACACGAGAAACAGAGATGAAATTATCGACTCGAGTCGTTGGCCGGTGAGGGGATTTATTCGGACACGTTTGGTTCGGCTATGATTATTATTGTTCAAAGCCTGAGATTCTGTACGTTAGGAATTGTATTTGTTTACCAGTCGTAAGGAAAGACTTTAGGTGTTTGGCTACCTAAGGTGAGTGTGGTTGTGAATGCTTGATAGGGACAGGCGAACTAAAGCTCCATGTGCAGAAGCTAATTTTAGGAGCAAAAATGATACTCACACAACAATCCAAACACAACAACTTATACAACCTCTTACATGCATGTGAGCTCCATACACACTACTATGTGTGGGCCCCACATATATGTGAGAGGTTGTGTAAGTTGTGTTTGGATCGTTGTGTGAGTAGCATTATCCTTTTAGGAGAAACATTTGGGTGCCGAGCTGATGCCATGTGGCGGTACTCGTCGGTGATCTCAATTGTCCAAACGTGTTTTGGACGGTCCAGACTTATTAGCTCTCTCTCCTTCACACGGCCACTCTCGCTCCTTTTTTTCTCCCTCCAAAATCAGACCGTCCAAAGCACGTTTTGATGGCTGGGATCGCCAATGAGGAACCATGCAGGGGCAGACCGAGTAAGGGACACGTGCCCCCACCCCATCTCCTTTTTTTAGAAAAATTTATAATTTATTTTTTATGCAAAAATGAGTTTTTTTTTTGGGGGGGCAAAAATGAGTGGGAGAACGAGAAACTAACACAGAAAACTCAACAGAGAGAACTCGCTCGACACTTGATTTACTTTGTCGTTGCTGGTCGCTCGTCTCTGTGGTCATCGCCCATCACCTCACCGTTTTCCTCACCAATCATCAATTAAATTTGGGGGTACATGGCAAAAGTAACATTTTAAAGAAGGGAGTTTCAATTCCATCTTACGCAGATGTAACTGAATCCATTTGTAATTCTGGTAAGATAGAACATTGATGAATCGTTTTGATGTCAGCTCCGACCTGAACCTGTAAAACAAAGCAAGAGCTTGAGTCACCGGTGTGGTGGGCGTGTCAACCACCCTCCGATGCCTAAGTCAGTAGAGGACTTGCTATTTGGTGAGAGAATTGAGATTTTCAGTTTGTGTTGCGTATCTTGTATTGGAGTTTTACTGTCATATTTATGGGCATTTTGATAGGAGATTAAGTCCTTGTGGGACTGTGTCTCGTAGATTCCGGATTACCTCTTTGAGGAATGTGGAGTCCTGCTTTAGCTAGGAATCCATGGGCGCCCTGCCTTAGCTAGGAATTTTTACCCGTCTTTGATCATGTATAGCATTCCTTTATCCCGTAGGATTTAGGTTTCTCGGCGTTGTATCTTTATTGGAATGAGTATATTCCGGGGATAATATCTTGGATAATGAGTATAACAAGTATATCCTTCTCGTTATAGCTACGGGCCGAAGCTGGTCCTTGGACCTTTTGCCAGCTTCGTCTGAAGGACAGAGCTGGAAAATCCTGACTTTGTTCTAGGTAGGCTCCTAGAGAGGTCCTAGTGAGGCTAGCTTACACTCTCCAGGTCTGTAGTTCTTGTTGCGCTGAGCTCCTTAGGTCTATCCTACTTATCAAACATAGATTACATTTTCATACAAAAAAATCTGGCGGGCTTTAATTGGGGGCTACATAATTTAGGACTTTTTATTCTTTTCTTTTAAGATTCGTAATATGTAACTTGATTGTTTGGGAAAATTAGGCTTTCATTTCTTTACTTGGTTTTTACCCAATGAATGAAATTTACAACTCAATTTTCCATAGTTTGTGCGCTTAATTTTGATTTTTGCTTAAGGTTATTCGTATAATGTGTCCCCCGTGAGACAAATCTTGGGTCCGCCACTGGTTCCACGTGTGTGGTCCCGCTCGGCACCCAAAAACTTCTCTGATTTTAGCCTGTGCTTTTCAATCGTTGACCTTGTGTTCATTTACGTTTGAAAAGTTGAATTCCCAGCGGTTGTTGATCTTTGACGGCGTTGAACTACAGAGAGGTTTCTGGTGAATTCCCAAAAGGAGGTTTGCTCTCATAATGGTTACATTTACCATGAATATCAACTTTTAGAGGTTTTTTTTTTTTTGGGTAAATTAACCACTTTATAGAGCAAACAAATAGAATACACACAGTTTTCCAATGCAGACTCTAAAATGGCTACCAACATAGAGCCTTAACAAGGAAATAAATGAGAACCAAAGAGTAAACAGAAAACAACAGAACTAGACAAAATGAAAAACAACTAGGAACTAAAAATCCTAGAATTTAAGCCCCAGATTTCAGCCAGCAAACGGTTACCATTAGTCTGCTTGAGGCCTCTCCAAGAGCATAGGCATGCCCGAACTTCATTAATAATGTGAGCCCAAGAGAGGTGTAGGAAGAGCTTTACCTTGGTATATTCTCGTATTCCTTTCGCGCCAAATCCAGTAGATAGAAGCTGCCAACGAGAGTTTGTAGATTCTGCTAGGGATAGAGGCACCAATCATTCGAGAACACACCCAATAAATTTCCCCAGCCAGCCCCAAAATAGTTATTGCAATTTGATTCTTGGTTAATACCATTTTCCAAACCTCCTTCGAAAATGGACACTCAAAAAATAGGTGTTCATGGGACTTCATGGCACAAGGCAGAGGACACAATTAGCATCAATCCCCATTGTCCAGCTAAGCAACTTGTTCTGAAAGACGACCCATGAAAGCAATGCACTCTATGAAGGCCCAACGAGGAACATGTGGGGAAACCAAACACTTTTCGCCCATGGAACCTTTGGAAGAGCAAGCCTCAAAGCCTGCCAAGCAGAATTGGCAAAAAACTTGCCATCCTTAGTTAAGATCCACCTAACCGAATTAGGAATAACAATGTTTGGGATCAACATGGGAGGGGGGGGGGGGGGGGGGGGGGGGGGGGGGTGTGTACATGCAACAATTTCCCTTGTGGCCAATATAAAGGGCCTAAAGCATGCCAGTTATCAATCGAAAGAAAAGTAGAGGCATCACCAATCACGTATTTAATCCACGGTTGGGCTATATCTCTAAAATTAAAAATCTTCCTAATGGTCCAAGAAGCCTCATTGGGAATTTTAACTCTCCACTAGCTTTAATCTTTAAAATAATGTAGGTATGAATCCATTTTATCTATAACGTATCAGACTTTAAACACAGGGCCCATTAACATGGAAGCTCTATTCTAGTCTTTAAGAAGTCTGAATCCTAAAACAACTTTTAGAGTTCTCCCTTTCAAAATAGAAAAAGAAAAAGGAAAAAAGAAGGGGCGGGGGGGGGGGGGGGGGGGGGGGGGGTTGGGGTTTTGGTTGTTGGGGTTTGTATTTTTGGTATTTAGCACTTGGTTTTCTATAAGAGGTATAACAAGTCATTTCTCCCTAATGAATGGTATTTTTAAGAGAACCGAATTGTCTTTTTGCCATAAGACAAAAATAAATAAATAAATAAAATTAAGGGAGAGTTCTCTGATGAGTTGTAGCAACCCAACACCTGAGCATGTGCCGGGTTCGTTTTGATGATCTAAACTGTTGACTATATAGAACTCGTTGAGAATTTCAATCATACGAAAAATCAAGTTCACCGGATATTGAACAATATCTTTGCAGATCATATTTCTCAAGAAGAAAACGAAAAAAATTGGATTTGATCCAATGTCAATGAATCCAAATTTTTTTTCTTTTCTGAAAAGAAATGTATTCAGAAAAGATATTATCAATATCCAATGAACATGATCTTTACGTGATTAAAGTTTGCAACGATCTCTCTGTAAAGTGAACGTTTTAGACTGTCAATACGGCTCCGACACGAGCCTGCAAATGGGAAAATTACACGTAGACCAACTGTCGATGAGCCAACTTTCCCTCTCTCTCACAAATAGACGTACTGTGCCATGCGCATATGCACTAATAATGTGTTGTTTTAATTTAATATTTTACTTTAATGTTAATATTAATTTCGTGGGTTTGAGGAGATAATATACACAATTAGAGATGTAGGAGTGGACCTTTTGAATTGGTCTCCTTGTTTTACTCCTAATTATTGTAGTAGCATGTTAATGCATACTAACGGCAGATACACCCACTAATACTTGATTATTGATTATCTCCTTATTCTTTTCCTAAAAATCTGCCATTATCTAAAGCCCTGACAAACTAACCTCTATGTTAATGCCTATCAAACTATTGCTCTGTTATTTCGGCTGAAGAGAACAGTACACAACTTTATCAAAATCTCATTCTCTTCTTCCAATCAGTGGTCTCTTTAAAAGCTTCTCGTGTTTCTTTTACTTCATACTTTTTGTGGATTATTTCGAGTGTCGGAAAACTACACGATTTGTGAGTTCGATTTGCTCCACCGAAGAAAATTTGAAGATCGTTGTATCTTGGGAAAAGAACGCCATCTAATCCCGTGCAGAAGGGGGTGTATCCTTCCGTAGGAGGGCGCCATCACGTGCCTCAACCACCCTACAGACCATTCTTATCTTCTCTTATAATATTTATTTGCCTTTCTTGAGTGATTATTATTCTTGTTTAGGCATTTAATTTATCTAGCAGAATTATCCTAATCATAATTTCCCAACATAATGCACACACTCACAAGCACGCAGATATATAGACTCACTTTATGATGAATTTTACGTAATAAATAAGTGAACAAGCGCAGAACCTTAAACTTACAACTTACTAGTAATAAAATATCTCAGTTATTTCCAAACTGTGCCTGCAAACATAACAGAGGCTTGTTACTTCAGACCGTGCGCTACATTATGCATGCTCCAAAAATCAAATTATGCATTCTCCACAGGCCTGTGGCCAGCACTGGGCGTAGGCCCCTACGCCTAGCAGGCGAGCGCCTAGGGCCTCTCCTTTTGGGCCAAATAATTGGGCCTCCAAATGGTAAAATATATGGAGTAATAAATATTAATTATGTGAAATAATTTACAACTAGGATAAGGCAGCCTGGTGGTAAGCTGCGGGCGCCTGGAACAGTAGGTCAGGAGTTCGATTCTTTTCTCCTTCCGTTTTTAATGTAAAATTTTGGAGTCTTTTTGACCTAGAAAGGTTTCGAAAACGACCCTCGGTATCTCAAACTCCCAACCCGTGGTTCTAAAGCTTTGTACAACAACATTGCCACCGAACTATAAGCTCTGCTGGTTTCCTCTGTCAAACAACTAATTATTATTAAATATACTAAAAAGTAAAAGGCCCTGTTTTCAAAACTCCACTTAGGGCCTCGGAAATCTTAGGGCGGGCCTGATTCTCCAAAGCAGATTGTAACAAATTATGTCAAGAGTGAAGGTCATCAGGGTGAGACCTTAAAGGAACTTTTGAAGTGGTTGAAATGATCAATCTGCTATATGTGACTTCCTTTTAATTGCTTTGACTCAAATTTAGTGTGAACTTGGTTGTTCACTTCCCTTCCATCACCCAACAGTAAACTCTTTTCGGTAATTTTGTACCAAGTCCCTCTCTATTACTAATCATATTGAAATCTACGTTGTTAGAGAAGAAAACACAACAAAAATGATGTCTCCATGATAACTTTCGAAACTAAAAGCGATCTTCGCTGGTGTTTGTTTGAAGTAGGCCCATATTGAAACCTAATATATCGGGGTTATGCGTAACTAACCAGAAAACATGCTGTTAGTTTTTTGTACTGACCATTATCTATATTCATTCCCTTCTCGTCTATGTGATCCTAACAATTAAAACAAACAAGCACGGAACTGAACATGCATTCTCCTCCAAAATCTACTATTAACAGGCTGCAGGCACTAAAAGTACTAACTAGTAACTAGTAAGTACATTAGACACCAAGGTTATGACTCTGAGCGCTGAAGACATAGCAAAACCAGTTTGGATAGGCCGTTCTAAAAAAAGAAAAAAAACTAGTTTAGATAGAGCCCCATAGCATCTGCTTAGAGAGGTTACTTAAATATCAGTATATCAAAATCAACTCCCTTATAATTTACAAATTACCAGACAAAGAAATACTGGCCACTGTATGTTTAACACTTAAATGGTTACCGGAACTCCTAACCAAAATTAACGGGTGTACCTAAACCATACAAGTAGATGACACAGAACAAACAGAAATTTCTTTTGGCACTTTGAATGCGCATTTTGTTTCCTTCTACCAGCCAATGTTCAGATATAGAAGTTTGCAGACGAACACACTAATTTTGTAAAGTGGATTGCATACTGAAATATAAGAACATAATTCAGTATATCCAATCTATCTACTAAAGTCTGCAAAACCAACACCGAAAACCTTATATTTTACTTCTCCAACAAAAAATTTGGTTTCGTAATGTTTCCAGGTTACATAGAATTGAACAAGATTGAATATTACGGGCCCCCAAAAATCAATGTAATTGCCAAGAAAAATGAATGGTTATCAAGGGCCAATACCATGTACGGGAAAAATAACTGCCACCGCTTATATCAAGATTTGCAGGGTAGATTTCCGCTGTCGTTGATGGCCCGGTAAAGCTTCCATTCTTCAGTGTAAAGCTGGAACAGACGATACAAACATTAACATTAACATGGATGCATGATACATCTAAGTTCTTGTGATACTGAATATAGTTTGCACAATATGAGATGGATGAATTATAAAATAACCAGAACATCAGAGGATATAGAAGAATTTTTAATTTGTATTTGAAAATACAGAACATCAGAGGATACAATTGAATGTCGTAAACAAATTCGAGATATTTGCCTGATGGGAAGCAAAACAATAAATTATGACCATATTAACTGAGTACATGCTCTGTAAAGCCTATAGAATATCAGTGTTTGAGTTAATCTTTTATTCAGATGTCCAAGTGTGATTCTATCTGCCCAGGCGCCCAGTAGTCTATTGTAATGTTGTAAATCTGTATGTTAACTTGGTAGGTAAGTATTGCGGTGTCTAGCCTGGTGAGAATATTATGTTCTCAACCATCATGCTTGTATATGTAAGAAGGGAAAAAAAGGATTTGAAATCATGATATAGATGAGGTTTATAACTCTTGAGTTCTATTCTGGTGAGCAATCTCACTACAATTAAAAGTACACATGTAGACAATCTCGTTTCTCACCAATTCATGCCAGTTTTTCTAATGGAACAGTGTAAAATGAAAATTCCATATCTCAGTAAATCACAGCCTATGAAGCATGGATACTTTTAGAGGGTAGTTGTGTCCGTATTGTATCGCCATCTGTATCAGATACCGATACTCTCATATATGTATCCCAAAAGTATCCCCCAAGGACCCCAACACAAAAATTATTTTCGCAGTATCAGATACTTTTTGGATAATTGGGATCACGTATACAAATTTTTATGAAACCAAAATTGCGGCACTTCTTGCATAGTGTTAGAGTAAAATTGTTAGGAGTAAAGAAAAGTAAAGAATTTTGATAGTTTACTTACTCTATATGAATATTGAATATCCTTATCGTGTTGTATGTGTGGTATACAACGTTTAGCTAAGGGCAAAGTATGGATTACTTCTCTATGATTTAGACTTTTGGCGCATCACCTTCCTGACTTTTCGAAATGACCAATTCACCTCCTTGTGGTTTCGGACTAAAGTGCTACCGTCAAGTTTTCCTTCCAAATTAAAGGAAATTTTGAGAGTTGGAATGAAAAATAAGATTAAATGAAGTTAAGCTCTATGTAAGAAGAGAACAATACCCTTGTCCTCCATCTTCCCTAAACAATACTATGAATCAACCCCCACCATCCACCCCAGCCTCCACCATTTTCAAACCTCCAATTAACCCGAGATTGTATTTCTACTTGCGCCTAATCAAACAAATCGAACACAATTTTTTGTTGTAAGTTTTCATTTCTCCATGGATTAGGGATCTCTCTCTCTCTCTCTCTCTCTCTCTCTCTCTCTCTCTCTCTCTCTCTCTCTCTTTGTGCGTAGGAATAGGTTTAGGGATGGCTGTGGGATAAGCCCAGATGGCAGGTGGTGGGTTGCCGATGGCGGTGGAGGGTGAAAGGTGTAGTTGTGGACCTGTGGTTGTTTACGGTGGTGGTGAATGGAAGGTGGTGGAGGCGGTATGCGGTGGTGTGAGAGGAAGAGATTGAGATTCGAGAGGGAACTGAGCGCACTAGGTAGCCGCAGCCACGGCTTCTGTGCGCGCAGTAGGGCCACGTGTCGGAGGCGGCGGGTCGGCCGGTCGGCCATGGCTGCCGTGTTGCTCTTCCTCGTTCTCTGGGTTTTATTTCACTTGTAGAGGAAGAGTGAGAGTATGGGTGTATATCACATGAGAGAATGCATTGACAGAAATTAAAAAGAAATTTGGAAACTACAATTCAAATTTTAGGAGTTAAAATTCGGGTTATCACCAAAGCAAAAAGTCATAGGGATCCGTACGTTGCCCTTTAAATAATAATTGAGCAAGTAACCAAATAAACTTGAAAACAACATAAGAAAACAATAACGGGCAGTTTACCACCATTCTTGTGATTATGCATAATATATTGCTAGAAATTATCCTAGCCGTACACGTATCATACTTTTTTAGATTTTCTCGTATCGCCATATCCGTAACGTATTGAATCCGCATCCTTTATCGATATCCATGCTTCATAGAACGCAACATTTATTGTGACAAATGGAACAATGTAAACTGAGAGAGTTCTCTTCATCTCCATTTCTCACCCTTTTCTTGCTACTTCGATCTCACCTAATTTGCGGACTAATGACGAGAGAAAGTTCTCTTTCTCTTTGAATGAAGCGGGTTGTAAACTCGTATACTTCTTTCGAGTATTCTGAATTTTTGAAACAGGGATGGCAATAAAATCAAAACTCAAAATTTAAAATTGACCATGATCACTCCCTATAATGGTGCAAAATACACCCTTAATGAATTACATAAATACATAACAAAATTTACATACATGCATTATACAGATTCAAGCTGCCATCCATATTGCTTACACATTGTACATAGATAATAAGGTTCGAGACTATTATCCGTTCCACTAAAAAAATAAGTTTATTTTTTGAATTAAATGTGATGTATTGTGAGAAAATGACATCTCGTAAAATGGAAAATAAGTACTTCAAAAATAAGAACCATAGTGGAACGGATAATCAGTTACCTTGATGGGAATTTGCAGCTACCATGACCTGAAATAACAAAACCGAAACAAAATTAAATTAAATTAAGTTAACAAAATAGGGGGATTATAATTTTTGAGCTCACATTCAAAACGCCGAAAATCATACTGGGATTGAGATAGGTGAGAGCAGCTGTGCCGTCAAAGTTACAACTCTCGTCAGTCAAGCCGTGTGTAAGGAAGTAATCGTTGAAGGCATACGACGCCATTGTTAGTATATCGCCGGCGTCGTAGCAGGGCCCGCCTTGCTGGATGGACTCGCAGTCCGCGCCGCCCGGCCCGTAGGCCCAGTCCAGCGCGGCCTGGAGAGCGGAGCTGTTGGCGTTGTTCATCGCCACGCACCACAGCTCCGCCGCTCGCGACGGGACTGTTGGATAGTCTGAGGGAGGCGCGTAGTTGGTGGAGGTGGGCATGGGGATGAGAGAATGCGAGTGAGAAGTGGGATGTGGTGAGAAAGGTGAGAGAGAGGAGGAGGAGAGAGAAAGAGGCGGGCATAGCCATTGCCAGAGAGAGAGATAGCCCAGAGATCAGAGCAGAGAGAGGGGGGAGCGAGTGAGTTGTGGAAGAGAGAGTGAAAGTACGGGACTACTCACGACTAACGAGTAGTCGTTGACTCAAATTGTTTTCTTCTTTTGGTGCAACGGGAATGCGTTGACTTAATTTTGAGTACAATGAGGACCGGTAAATCTCTTCTGACTTTTCGTCTTGTTGAGCTGCTATCGGCTGAGAAACTCGGGCTGGGCCAAACCGAGCTTCGGCCAGAATAATTTCATTGCCTTAGGGACGATGTTTTTTGAACAAAAAGTCCGGGTTCGGAAAAATGTACCCTGTATTACTTTATTCTTCGTTACCATAATTACAGGTTGTATTTGGATGATAGGTATCTGATTCTTATGGGAAATGAAAATGTATTTCCGAAGCTCTAACATTCTTATGATTGTGAATAATGGGAATGAGATTACTGATCTCCCAATCTATTGCTTAAGGTTATTCGTATAATGTGTCCCCCCGTGAGACAAATCTTGGGTCCGCCACTGGTTCCACGTGTGTGGTCCCGCTCGGCACCCAAAAACTTCTCTGATTTTAGCCTGTGCTTTTCAATCGTTGACCTTGTGTTCATTTACGTTTGAAAAGTTGAATTCCCAGCGGTTGTTGATCTTTGACGGCGTTGAACTACAGAGAGGTTTCTGGTGAATTCCCAAAAGGAGGTTTGCTCTCATAATGGTTACATTTACCATGAATATCAACTTTTAGAGGTTTTTTTTTTTTTGGGTAAATTAACCACTTTATAGAGCAAACAAATAGAATACACACAGTTTTCCAATGCAGACTCTAAAATGGCTACCAACATAGAGCCTTAACAAGGAAATAAATGAGAACCAAAGAGTAAACAGAAAACAACAGAACTAGACAAAATGAAAACCAACTAGGAACTAAAAATCCTAGAATTTAAGCCCCAGATTTCAGCCAGCAAACGGTTACCATTAGTCTGCTTGAGGCCTCTCCAAGAGCATAGGCATGCCCGAACTTCATTAATAATGTGAGCCCAAGAGAGGTGTAGGAAGAGCTTTACCTTGGTATATTCTCGTATTCCTTTCGCGCCAAATCCAGTAGATAGAAGCTGCCAACGAGAGTTTGTAGATTCTGCTAGGGATAGAGGCACCAATCATTCGAGAACACACCCAATAAATTTCCCCAGCCAGCCCCAAAATAGTTATTGCAATTTGATTCTTGGTTAATACCATTTTCCAAACCTCCTTCGAAAATGGACACTCAAAAAATAGGTGTTCATGGGACTTCATGGCACCAAGGCAGAGGACACAATTAGCATCAATCCCCATTGTCCAGCTAAGCAACTTGTTCTGAAAGACGACCCATGAAAGCAATGCACTCTATGAAGGCCCAACGAGGAACATGGTGGGGAAACCAAACACTTTTCGCCCATGGAACCTTTGGAAGAGCAAGCCTCAAAGCCTGCCAAGCAGAATTGGCAAAAAACTTGCCATCCTTAGTTAAGATCCACCTAACCGAATTAGGAATAACAATGTTTGGGATCAACATGGGGAGGGGGGGGGGGGGGGGGGGGGGGGGGGGGGGGGTGTACATGCAACAATTTCCCTTGTGGCCAATATAAAGGGCCTAAAGCATGCCAGTTATCAATCGAAAGAAAAGTAGAGGCATCACCAATCACGTATTTAATCCACGGTTGGGCTATATCTCTAAAATTAAAAATCTTCCTAATGGTCCAAGAAGCCTCATTGGGAATTTTAACTCTCCACTAGCTTTAATCTTTAAAATAATGTAGGTATGAATCCATTTTATCTATAACGTATCAGACTTTAAACACAGGGCCCATTAACATGGAAGCTCTATTCTAGTCTTTAAGAAGTCTGAATCCTAAAACAACTTTTAGAGTTCTCCCTTTCAAAATAGAAAAAGAAAAAGGAAAAAAGAAGGGGCGGGGGGGGGGGGGGGGGGGGGGGGGGGGTTGGGGTTTTGGTTGTTGGGGTTTGTATTTTTGGTATTTAGCACTTGGTTTTCTATAAGAGGTATAACAAGTCATTTCTCCCTAATGAATGGTATTTTTAAGAGAACCGAATTGTCTTTTTGCCATAAGACAAAAATAAATAAATAAATAAAATTAAGGGAGAGTTCTCTGATGAGTTGTAGCAACCCAACACCTGAGCATGTGCCGGGTTCGTTTTGATGATCTAAACTGTTGACTATATAGAACTCGTTGAGAATTTCAATCATACGAAAAATCAAGTTCACCGGATATTGAACAATATCTTTGCAGATCATATTTCTCAAGAAGAAAACGAAAAAAATTGGATTTGATCCAATGTCAATGAATCCAAATTTTTTTTCTTTTCTGAAAAGAAATGTATTCAGAAAAGATATTATCAATATCCAATGAACATGATCTTTACGTGATTAAAGTTTGCAACGATCTCTCTGTAAAGTGAACGGTTTAGACTGTCAATACGGCTCCGACACGAGCCTGCAAATGGGAAAATTACACGTAGACCAACTGTCGATGAGCCAACTTTCCCCTCTCTCTCACAAATAGACGTACTGTGCCATGCGCATATGCACTAATAATGTGTTGTTTTAATTTAATATTTTACTTTAATGTTAATATTAATTTCGTGGGTTTGAGGAGATAATATACACAATTAGAGATGTAGGAGTGGACCTTTTGAATTGGTCTCCTTGTTTTACTCCTAATTATTGTAGTAGCATGTTAATGCATACTAACGGCAGATACACCCACTAATACTTGATTATTGATTATCTCCTTATTCTTTTCCTAAAAATCTGCCATTATCTAAAGCCCTGACAAACTAACCTCTATGTTAATGCCTATCAAACTATTGCTCTGTTATTTCGGCTGAAGAGAACAGTACACAACTTTATCAAAATCTCATTCTCTTCTTCCAATCAGTGGTCTCTTTAAAAGCTTCTCGTGTTTCTTTTACTTCATACTTTTTGTGGATTATTTCGAGTGTCGGAAAACTACACGATTTGTGAGTTCGATTTGCTCCACCGAAGAAAATTTGAAGATCGTTGTATCTTGGGAAAAGAACGCCATCTAATCCCGTGCAGAAGGGGGTGTATCCTTCCGTAGGAGGGCGCCATCACGTGCCTCAACCACCCTACAGACCATTCTTATCTTCTCTTATAATATTTATTTGCCTTTCTTGAGTGATTATTATTCTTGTTTAGGCATTTAATTTATCTAGCAGAATTATCCTAATCATAATTTCCCAACATAATGCACACACTCACAAGCACGCAGATATATAGACTCACTTTATGATGAATTTTACGTAATAAATAAGTGAACAAGCGCAGAACCTTAAACTTACAACTTACTAGTAATAAAATATCTCAGTTATTTCCAAACTGTGCCTGCAAACATAACAGATGGCTTGTTACTTCAGACCGTGCGCTACATTATGCATGCTCCAAAAATCAAATTATGCATTCTCCACAGGCCTGTGGCCAGCACTGGGCGTAGGCCCCTACGCCTAGCAGGCGAGCGCCTAGGGCCTCTCCTTTTGGGCCAAATAATTGGGCCTCCAAATGGTAAAATATATGGAGTAATAAATATTAATTATGTGAAATAATTTACAACTAGGATAAGGCAGCCTGGTGGTAAGCTGCGGGCGCCTGGAACAGTAGGTCAGGAGTTCGATTCTTTTCTCCTTCCGTTTTTAATGTAAAATTTTGGAGTCTTTTTGACCTAGAAAGGTTTCGAAAACGACCCTCGGTATCTCAAACTCCCAACCCGTGGTTCTAAAGCTTTGTACAACAACATTGCCACCGAACTATAAGCTCTGCTGGTTTCCTCTGTCAAACAACTAATTATTATTAAATATACTAAAAAGTAAAAGGCCCTGTTTTCAAAACTCCACTTAGGGCCTCGGAAATCTTAGGGCCGGGCCTGATTCTCCAAAGCAGATTGTAACAAATTATGTCAAGAGTGAAGGTCATCAGGGTGAGACCTTAAAGGAACTTTTGAAGTGGTTGAAATGATCAATCTGCTATATGTGACTTCCTTTTAATTGCTCTTTGACTCAAATTTAGTGTGAACTTGGTTATTCACTTCCCTTCCATCACCCAACAGTAAACTCTTTTCGGTTATTTTGTATCAAGTCCCTCTCTATTACTAATCATATTGAAATCTACGTTCTTAGAAAAGAAAACACAACAAAAATGATGTCTCCATGATAATTTTCAAAACTAAAAGCGATCTTCGCTGGTGTTTGTTTGAAGTAGGCCCATATTGAAACCTAATATATCGGGATTACACGTAGCTAACCAGAAAACATGCTGCTAGTTTTTTTGTATTGACCATTATATATATTCATCCCTTCACGTCTATGTGATCCTAACAATTAAAACAAACAAGCACGGAATTATCCTCCAAAATCTACGATTAACAGGCTGCAGGCACTAAAAGTACTAACTAGTAACTAGTAAGTACATTAGACACCAACGTTATGACTCTGAGCGCTGAAGACACAGCAAAACCAGTTTGGATAGGCTATTCTAAAAATAAAAAAAACCCTGTTTGGATAGCGCCCCATAGCATTTGCTTAGAGAGGTTACTTAAATATCAGTATATCAAAATTAACTCCCTTATAATTTATAAATTACCAGACAAAGAAATACTGGCCACTGTTTGTTTAACACTTAAATGGTTACTTGAACTCCTAACCAAAATTAACGGGCGTACCTAAACCATACAAGCAGATGACACAGAACACACAGAATTTTCTTTTGGCACTTTGAATGCTCATTCTGTTTCCTTCTACCAGCCAATGTTCAGATACAGAAGTTTGCAGATGAACACAACTCCGACTGATTTTGTAAAGTGGATTGCATATTGAAATATAAGAACATAATTTAGTATATCCAATCTATCTACTAAAGTCTGCAAAACCCACACCGAAAACCTTATATTTTACTTCTCCATCCAAAAATTTGGTTTCGTAATGTTTCCAGGTTACATAGAATTGAACAAGATTGAATTTTACTGTCCCCCAAAAAACAATAGCTTTATTTGGTTGAGAGTTTAGTTTAGTTTAGTTTTGGTAGTGGATGGAGAGAGAAATAGGGTAATAATTGGAAATAGGGGTAATGATTGGAGAGAGATAGAGAGAGATGAGAAGGTAATAATTGGAGAAATAGGGTAATGATTAGAAAAAAAAGTAGGGTAATGATTGGAAAACAAAACAAAATCAAAACAAAATTTACAAACGAACATAGCCAAACTATAATTGCCAAGAAAAAATGAATGGTTATCAAGGGCCAATACCATGTACTGGGAAAATAACTGCCTCCGCTTATATCAAGATTTGCAGGGTAGATTCCTGCTATCGTTGATTGCCCGGTAAAGCTTCCATTCTTCACTGTAAAGCTGGAACGGACCATACAAACATTTACATGGATGCATGATACATCTAAGTTCTTGTGATAGTGAGATAGTTTGCACAATATGAGATGAATGAAATATAAAATAACCAGAAAATCAGAGGATACAGAACAATTTTTAATTTGTATTTGAAAATACAAAACATCAGAGGATACAATTGAATGTCGTAAACAAATTCGAGAAATTTGCCTGATGGGAAGCAAACAAATAAATTATGACCATATTAAGTGAGTACACGTTCTGTAAAGCCTACAGAATATCAGTGTTTGAATTAATCTTTTATTCAGATGTCAAGTGTGATTCTATCTGCCCAGGCGCCCGGTAGTCTATTGTAATGTTGTAAATCTGTATGTTAACTTGGAAGGTAAGTATTGCGGTGTCTAGCCTAGCGAGAATATTATGTTTTCTCAACCATCATGCTTTTATATGTAAGAAGGGAAAAAAAGGATTTGAAATCATGATATAGATGAGGTTTATAACTCTTGAATTCTACTCTGGTGAGCAATCTCACTAAAATTAAAAGTACACATGTAGACAAACTCGTTTCTCACCAATTCATGCCAGTTTTTCTAATGGAACAGTGTAGAAAATGGAAATTCCATGTTTCAATAAATTGCAACCTATGAAGCATGGTAACTTTTAGAGGGTAGTCGTGTCCGTATTGTATCACCATCTGTATCAGATACCAATACTCCTCTGTACGTATCCCAAAAGTACCCCCAAGGACCCAACACAAAAATTATTTTCGAAGTATTGGATACTTTTTGGATAATCGAGATCACGTATACAAACTTTTATGAAACCAAAATTGCGGCACTTCTTGCATAGTGTTAGAGGAAAATTGTTAGGAGTAGAGAAAAGTAAAGAATTTTGATAGTTTACTTACTCTATATGAATATTGAATATCCTTATCATGTTGTATGTGTCGTATACAACTTTTAGATAAGGGCAAAGTATGGATTACTTCTCTATGATTTAGACCTTTGGCGCATCACTTTTCTGACTTTTCGAAATGACCAATTTACCTCCTCGTGGTTTCGGACTAAAGTTCTACCGTCAAGTTTTCCTTCCAAATTAAAGGAAGGTGTGCTACACATGCCAATTTTGAGAGTTGGAATGAAAAATAAGATTAAATGAAGCTAAGCTCTATGTAAGAAGACAACAATACCCTTGTCCTTCATCTTCCCTAAACAATATGAATCAACCCTCACCATCCACCCCAGCCTCCACCATTTTCAAACCTCCAATTAACCCGAGATTGTATTTCTACTTGCACCTAATCAAACAAATCGAACGCAATTTTTTGTTGTAATTTTTCGTTTCTCCATGGATTAGGGATCTCTCTCTCTCTCTCTCTCTCTCTCTCTCTCTCTCTTTGTGCGTAGGAATAGGTTCAGGGATGGCTGTGGGATAACCCAAATGGCAGGTGGTGGGTTGCCGATGGCGGTGGCGGGTGAAAGGTGTAGTTGTGGAGCTGTGGTTGTTTGCGGTGGTGGTGAATGGAAGGTGGTGGAGGCAGCATGTGGTGGTGCGAGAGGAAGAGATTGAGATTCGAGAGGGAACTGAGCGCACTAGGTAGCAGCAGCTACGGCTTCTGCGCGTGCAGTAGGGCCACGTGTTGGTGGCGGCGGCCGCGCGTCGGCCATGGCTGCCGTGTTGCTCTTCCTCGTTCTCTGGGTTTTTATTTCACTTGTAGAGGAAGAGAGAGAGTATAGGTGTATATCACACGAGAGAAAGCATTGACAGAAATTTAAAAAGAAATTTGGAAACTACAATTCAAATTTTAGGAGTTAAAATTCGGGTTATCACAAAGCAAAAAGTTAAAGGGATCCGTACTTTGACCTTTAAATAATAATTGAGCAAGTAACCAAATAAACTTGAAAATAACATATAAGAAAACAATAACAGGCAGTTTACCACCATTCTTGTAATTATGCATATTGAAAATTATTCTAGCCGTACACTTTTTTAGATTTTCTCGTTTCACCATGTCAGTAACGTATTGAATCCGCATCCTTTATTAGTATCCATGCTTCATAGAACGCAATATTTATATATGACAAATGGAAACAATGCACACTGGGAGAGTTTTCTTTATCTCCATTTCTCACCCTTTTCTTGCTACTTCGATCTCACCTAATTTGCGGACTAACGACGAGAGAGTTCTCTCTCTTCGAATGAAGCGGATTGTAAACTTGTAATACTTCTTCTTTTTGGGTATTTTGAATTTTTGAAACAGGGATGGCCATAAAATCAAAACTCAAAATTTTAAATTGACCATGATCACTTCCTATAATGATACAAAATACACCCTTAATGAAGTACATAACAAAATGCACGTACATGCATCATACAGATAGAAGCTCCCATCCATATTGCATACACATTGTACATAGATAATTACGTTCGAGACTATTACCCGTTTCGCTAAAAGAAATAAGTTTATTTTTTGAATTAAAGGTAATGTATTGTGAGAAAATGATCTCTTTCGTGAAAACGGAAAATAAGTACTTCAAAAATAAGAACCATAGTGGAACAGATAATCACCTTGATGGGAATTTGCAGCTACCATGACCTGAAATAAGAAACCGAAACAAAATTAAACTAAGTTAACAAAATAGGGGGATTATAACTTTTGAGCTCACATTCAAAACGCGAAAAATCATACTGGGATTGAGATAGGTGAGAGCCGCCGTGCCGTCAAAGTTACAGCTCTCGTCAGTCAACCGTGTGTAAGGAAATAATCGTTGAAGGCATAGGACGCCATTGTTAGTATATCGCCGGCGTCGTAGCAGGGCCCGCCTTGCTGGATGGACCCGCAGTCTGCGCCGCCTGGCCCGCAGGCCCAGTCTAGCGTGGCCTGGAGAGCGTAGCTATTGGCGTTGTTCATCGCCACGCACCAAAGCTCCGGCATCACTGCTCCGCCGTTCACGGCGGGACCGTTGGATAGTCTGAGGGAGGCGCGTAGTTGGTGGAGGTGGGCATGGGGATGAGAGAATGCGGAGGGGAGGAGAAGAGAGAGAGGAGGAGGAGAGAGAGAAGAGGAGAGAGAGAGAGAGAGCCCAGAGATCAGAGCAGAGAGAGGGGGGAGTGAGCGAGTTGTGGAAGAGAGAGTGAAAGTACGGGACTACTCACGACTAACGAGTAGTCGTTGACTCAAATTGTTTTCTTCTTTTGGTGCAACGGGAACGCGTTGACTTAATTTTGAGTACAATGAGGACCGGTAAATCTCTTCTGACTTTTCGTCTTGTTGGGCTACTATCGGCTGAGAAACTCGGGCTGGGCCAAACCGAGCTCCGGCCCGAATAATTTCATGGCTTTAGGGAAGATGTTTTTGAACAAAAAGTCCGGGTTCAGAAAAATGTACGCTGCATTACTTTATTCTTCGTTACCATAATTACAGGTTGATGATAGGTATCTGATTCTTAGGGGAATGAAAATGTGATTCTGAAGCGCTAACATTTTTATGATTGTGAATAATAGCCGAAAATGAGATTGTTGATCTCTCAATCCACGAGGAAACACATTCTTGAATACTATAGTAATCTGCTCTCTCTCACCCATCACGAGAATCTTGGATTCTTGGTTCTATCAATATAAAAAGAAATGTTTGACTTTAGGATATTTCCGAAATAAATGATTTCTAGAGAAGATTACTTAATTAATCCAAATGTCAGAATAGAATTACTCCGGGGATAGAATTACCAAATTCCTATTCCTACAAGAGATTATGGGCACCAAATTGAGCCATAGAGTAATGATCACTTCATTTTTTGATAAGTGTGCTCGTTTTCTTGTCTTTTTAGTGAAACCATACACACAAAAGGTTCACTAAAAGACAAAAAATAGAGTGTGATTAGGGACCTGAGTCCAACGCCATCCAGTGGTGGACGCAAGATTTGTACTCTGCAGGAGCTCGAATCACATGTTTTTTTACACTTGTAACAAAAATATAGTCTACAATATAAATATTGTTGATTACTAGTTATGAGAAGAAGACGAGATTATGTACATTACATAATTGCATTTAATTTTATAACCACGATTGAAAAGTGGTTGATAACTTGAAATTTTAGGAATTTTTTTTACACATTTATAGAAACTTTATCAAAAAAAAAAATTTCACTGAAGAGACTTGCAGAAGCAAATCTATATAACTTTTACAAATTAACCTGAAAATATAATATAGCTAGTGGGATAACTGAGAGGTGTGTAAGTGTCATGCCTCAAACTTTATATATTTCAAAAATATGATTTAAAAGTGTGATTAAGTAGAAACTAAGTTTTTAAAAAATTGACATTCACAAATAAAAAAAGATTTCCCGTTTTCCTTTTTGCATTGAATTGTAAGTCCAACTACTATTAAAAGCCAATGTTTTGATTTTTTTTTCTTTCTAAAAAGTGGTTCTCAAAATATTTGGATAAAAATAAATTTTTTTCATTTTTTCGATTCGTAATGAGACGAATCAATAATCCATATAAAGTTGGCACAAAATTAACAAACATTAATTTTTTTTGAATAAAGACAATTTTCAAAAAGTTCTTTTTGCTTAGTGAATGTTACGCCCTCGATTTTTAACATAAATATAAAAGATTTTTCATAAATAAATCCTCAAAATATTTCATACAATACCCAAAAGATTACTATATATCCATTCTCATAATAATACTTCCAAGTCCATAAGATTTCGAAATATCACATCACCAGCTCAACACCCCAAATTAACATAAATATCCAGTGTCGTGAAAGTTTAGAGTTACAAATATTCCGTAGTCAAAAGGATTAAAACTTAAGTTACAAATACATCTTTTGAAAGAAATTTACAAAGATGAAATAGTAACTCCTTTAAATAGCTTTCAAATGGGTATGTCTACACTCCAAGCATTCCAATCATGCAAGTTACTGTTTCGGGTTAGCACCTGAAATTGATATAAGGCTTGAGCTACACTAGCCCAGTAGAAAAGTCTACGCAAACTTTATATGCAAATGAGCAATACGAACGAACAATTGACAGCAAAGATAAACATAACTATGATGATCAAGTATGTTAGGAATTGAACTCTTTGTTCAACTCACAACGCCCTACAGATGTTGGAAATTACGATCGCAGAAAACTGCAAGCAAACAGAAAATAGTACGTAACGAGCAAGAAAAGAAAGAACACAAGATATACATAGAAAACCTCAACGCGAGGAAAAACCACGGGAGCCACACCAGTCCACTATGAAATCAAATCAAGAGTACAAGTCTTCTCGCAATCTCTCTGAGACCTGCGTTTTCTCTCGCCTCTCACTGTGTTTCTCTTAAAAACACGTTAATCTAATTACATACAAACTATAGTGTAAAATAGGTCGAATCTCATGTGAAAATTACACCCCAAGTCCTTCAAATATCATTTTCTCTTGTGCCATGGGGGCTCCGCCCCCACACCCCCGGGCTAAATCACTGTTGAAGGTTATTTGCACCCCTAACAATCTCCCACTTGAAGATAACCGAAGCATCAACAAACAAACAACCGCAAACCTAAATAATCTCAATCAATGCGGACATAGTCATGTGACCCCTCTTGGTGTGGCTCCAACCCCATCATCTTTTTCAAGCATGAAGGCCAACTGAAGTTGAACACAACTTCAGTTTCTCAACAATAACAGGCTTGGTCAACATATCTGCTAGATTTTTGTTTCCCAAAATCTTCTCTAGTAACAAATCTCCATCCTCCAAAAGCGAACGAATGAAATGGTACCTCAAATCGATGTGCTTCGTCCTAGCGTGGAACACTGAATTTTTGGCAAGGTGTATAGCACTTTGGCTGTCATTGAAAAGAACGCAGTTCTCTTGCTTCAAACCCAGCTCCTCCAAAAAACTCTTCAACCAAATCATCTCATTTGCAGCTTCAGTCACAGCCACATACTCAGCTTCTGTCGTGGATAATGTCACTATTTTCTGCAAACGTGAAACCCAACTCACTGCTGTTGAACCAACAGTATAAACATACCCTATGGTGCTTCGCCACGTATCCTGATCACCGGCAAAGTCTGCACCCGCATATCCCTGTATTGTCAGCTTACCTCTCCCAAAACAAAGTGGCAAATCAGTGGTACCTCTCAAGTAACGCAAAATCCACTTGACTGCTTCCCAATGCTGTTTCCCTGGATTGCTAGCAAACCTGCTTACAACTCCCACTGCATGGACAATATCTGGTCTCGTGCACACCATCGCATACATCAGGCTACCAATGACCGAGGCATAAGGAACCTTGGCCATATACTCCTTCTCTGCATCTGTCTTGGGTGATTGACCCTGAGAAAGTTTGAAGTGACTTGCCAAGGGTGTGCTAACTGCCTTAGCACTCTGCATATTGAACCTCTTCAGAACACGTTCAATATACTCAGCCTGACTCAATCGCAAGATCCTCTGAGCCTTATCCCTACTGATTCTCATCCCAAGTATCTGCTTTGTTGCACCCAGATCTTTCATAGCAAACTTTGTTGCCAACTATTGATTCAAACTATTTATCTCTTTAACACAGGATCCTGCTACAAGCATATCATTGACATAAAGCAATAAAACAATGTAACTGGATTCAAACCTCTTGAAGTAACAACAGTGATCTGCATTGCACCTCTTGTAGCCATTGCGCTGCATAAAACCATCAAACTTTCTATACTACTATCTGGGAGCCTGTTTCAAACCATATAGACTTTTCTTGAGTCTACACACCATCTCTTCTTTTCCTTTCTCATTGAAGCCAACATGTTGCTTCATGTAGATTTCTTTATCCAAGTCACAGTGAAAAAATGCAGTTTTCACATCTAACTGCTCAAGCAAAAGATTTTCAGCAGCAACTAAATCAACACCACTCTGATAATGATGTGCTTCACAACTGGGGAAAATATCTCCGTATAATCGATCCCCTGCTTCTGTTGAAAGCCCTTTACTACCAATCTAGCATTGTACCTCTTCTTACCATCACTTTCTTGCTTAATCCGAAAACTCATTTATTGTGCAAAGCCTTCTTTCCTGCGGGAAGAGTAGCTAAATCCCAACTTTCGTTGGAGTAAAGAGAATCCATCTCATCCTGCATCGTATGCTCCCACTTGGCTGACTCACAAACCTGCAAAGCCTCATCATAGCACTCTGGTTTTCCACTGTCTGTCAAAAGCAAGTAATCTAATGACGAAAGGTACTTGGGATTAGGTTTGGGTACCCTGGTTGACCTCCTCAAATCTCTGACCAGTGAGCTAGACTTTGTCTCTGGAACTGCCTCATCTGAAACTGCCCCATTTGTCCTACTAGAGCTTGGCTCAACCCTTCTGTCATCTAAAAGATCCTCTAACCCAAAGTACTTTGAAGTGTCCCCATCTGTAGTGTCACTCCCACTGTTCTGTTTGTTGTCCCTATCTTTGTACATTACCCTTTATTAAATACAACATCCTTGCTTCTGATTATCTTCCTGTTTTTATAATCAACAAATCAATAACCAAATTATCACCGCCATACCCAATGAACGTACACTTCTGCGATTTAAAATCAAGGTTATCCCTTTCCTTATCGCTGATATGCACATAAGACATGCAACCAAAAACCCATAAATGTGAAAGAGTTACCTCTTTGCCACTCCAAACCTCTTTCAGTATCCCAAAGTTCATATGGCCCATGATTGATCAGATATGCTGTTGTGCTAACTGCATCTGCCCAAAACTCCTTAGGCAAACCTGCGTGTATCTGCATACTCCTCGCACGCTCATTGAAAGTCCTGTTCATCTTTTCTGCAATGCCATTATGCTTCGGAGTCCATGGGGGTGTCCTCTCTAAACGAATACCGTAAAGAGCGCAGGCTTTCTTGAACACACCAAACTCATACTCTCCGCCATTATCAGACCTCAACCGCTTCACTTTCAAATCTGTTTCATTCTCAACCATGGCTTTTCACTTCTTGAAGACCTCAAAGACCTCTGACTTCTGCTTCATGAAGAATACCCATACCTTCCTTGAGTGATCGTCGACAAAAGTAACGTAGTAATAAGAACCGCCAAGAAAACGCATAGTAGCTGGACCCCAAACATCTATATGGACAAGTTCTAGTTTCTGAGCCCTGGGAGGCCTGCTGCCTTTCTAAAAGCTAACCTGTTTCTGTTTACCAAAGATGCAATCCTCACAGATGTCAATATCCATTGACTCTAACCCTGGTAGCTTCCCGTTAGCTTGCAAAACCTTCATTCCCTTCTCACTCATATGTCCCAGTCTATTGTGCCACAGATCTAAACATTTCTTGCTGTCTGCAACTGCAAGTGTGTCACTACCATGTGAAGTCAAGTAAAGTGAAGCAACTTTCCTCCCTTTAGCCACCACCATGGTACCGCTGGAGACTTTCCACATGTCCCATGTGAATGTCGATGTATAACCCGCTGCTACAAGCTGCCGAACTGAAACAAGATTCCTCTTCAAATTTGGAATGTGTTTGACATCTTTCAAACACCATTTGAACCCCCGCATAGTAATCTGACCATCACCTTTTCCTACAATAGTACACGGCTGTTCATCACACAAGTATACTTTCCCAAAATCCCCTGCTACATATTTCTGCAGAACCTCCCTGTTAGCAGTGGCGTGGAATGAGGCCCTAAAATCAATAACCCACGAATTGGTGTCGCTGTTTAGAGCAAGAATAAGTGCATCGTGCATAATATGATCCTCCTGCTCATCCTTATTTTTTTTCGGTGCTTTGCAAGTTTGTGACATATGGCCTGTTTGACCACAATTCCAACATTCACCTTTAATGGGCCGAACTTGGAAAGCCTGAGATTTATCCTGATTTCCCTTGCTGCCCTTCAACTTTGACGTGTTTCTGTTTTGATTCTGAACACCCTTACTCTGGCTTCTGCCCCTTTGCTGCTGAAAACTTAAGGCTGAACCTGAAGTGCCTGAACCTGAACAATCAATTGAATTTCTTCTAACCTCCTGGATCAAAATTAAACTAACAACCTCACTCAGTTTTAACTTTTCTTTCCCAGCCGAATTACTTATTGCAATAACCGTACCCTGCCAGGTCTCTGGCAACTGAGACAGAATTAACAACGCTTGAACCTCATCATCAAACTCGATATCGGCGGACATAAGTTGATCAACAGTTGTACTCACTGAGGTGTGACATCTTCTGCCATAGACAGGTTGAAAAGTTTTTTCATAAGATGTACCTTATTCACAATAGACGGTTGCTCGTGCATCTTAGATAGTGCTTCCATAAGATCCTCTGTCGTTTTTCTCCTTCAATATGTTGTGGGTGACTGCCTTAGAAAGGGAAAGACGAATAACTCCTAAAGCCTTTCTATCAAGAACATCCCAATCCGCATCTTTTTCTTCAACCTTCTTTCCTTTCGTTTTACCCAGCAATAGACGGTAAAGATCCTTTTTATACAGATAGTCCTCTATTTGCGTCTTCCAGTACGCGAAGTCTGACCCGTCAAACTTTGCTATCTTATGACTGCCTTCTTTAGAACCCATAGCTCCCACTAAAACCCTAGGTTGCCCGAACAAGATTAAACCCTAACTTGTCGAACAAAACCCTACCGCAACCTGCGGCTCTGATACCAGTTGTTAGGAATTGAAATCCTTATTCAACTCACAACGCCCTACGGATCTTGGAAACTAGGATCACAGAAAATTGCAAGCAAACAGAAAATAGTGCGTAACGAACAAGAAAAGAAAGAACACAAGATATACGTGGAAAACCTCAATGCAAGGAAAAACCACGGGAGCCACACCAGTCCACTAAGAAATCGAATCAAGAGTACAAGTACTCTCGCAATCTCTCTGAGACCTGCATTTTCTCTCGCCTCTCACTGTTTTTCTCTAAAAAAATGTGTTAACCTAATTACATACAAACTGTAGTGTAAAAAAGGTCGGATCTCATGTGAAAATTACACCCCAAGTCTTTCAAATATCGTTTTCGCTTGTGCAGTGGGGGCTCCGCCCCCACACCCCGGGCTAAATCACTGCTGAAGGTTATCTGCACCTTTAACAAAGTATCCAACTATCGCCAATCCATCTTCTCGTGTGGTATCATGTTCTTTCTCATTTCCCTTTCGTTCGTCGTTGAACCTTTCATCAAGAAATTTTTCCTTTTGATATCAAACAATTTAGAGAAAACTCAAGACTATTGTAGGGCGAGCTTTGTTGACTTGGGCTGAATACCGGAATCCGTTGATTTGTGCCCAAATACCGAAAACCGTTGATTTGGTTAAGAATACCGGAGTATTTCCATCAAAATACTTTAATCAAAACCAAAATCCTTTCATTTACTTCATAAACCAATTACATGTCGTTAAGAGTCTGAGCCAATGCTCCTGCCAGGCACTTGCTCGATAACGATCCCTGAAGACAAATGATATAAGCATTTTGTTCCGCCATGCATTTACTCATTTAAGAGCCCTGAAAGTATATGATATGAGCATCTAGCTCCTGCCAGACATTTACTCGTTCAAAAGCCCTGAAAGTATATGATATTAGCATTTAGCTCCTGCCAGGCATTTACTCATTTAAGAGCTCTGAAAGTATATGATATGAATATTTAGCTTCTGCCAGGCATTTACTCATTTAAGAGCCCTGAAAGTACTTTTTGAGTCCATTTGTTATCCACATTTATTCCATGTTCCCACTTCACAAACATCAAATCATTCAATCGAGTCCAAAGCCATTTATTTAGTCACATGATATTATGAAATCAACAATCTACTACAACGCATACCAGCAAATATACACATTCTCACGGTACCTCAAAGTACACCCCCGTGCCTTCACATATCACATATCAACCCACGACGAGACTCTACGATGTCCGATCTTCTAGTTTTTATACTCGGAGTCCGCAAATCGTATGCTAAAGAAATCAAAAGATTCTATGTGTCGAGAGAAAACGAATTGCAATTCTACCCATTGGATCACTAGGCATGGTCATGTGAGTCGTTCGTGTTTCAACGTGCAATAACTTGCATTCCTCATTTCTTAACTCAACGAGTTCATTCTAGTCCACTGGATACCACTCTAAGTGTGAAACAAGTAATACTCTCCGAAACATGTGAAAGATTGCATAAACAAACCTATCAACTCGATCTTCAAAATGTGATTTGGAAGATGTAGGAAAAGCTGCTCATAGCCACTGTAGCAGCTCAATCACCTACCAGTAGGTGAATGAGTCCTACCAGTAGAAAAGGGGAATTCTACACTTGTCCTACCGGTAGGTGAAGGTTCCTACCGGTAGAAACTGAAAACAGAAAGGCCTCATTCACCTACCGGTAGAAGAGGGGAATTCTGCACTTGTCCTACCGGTAGGTGAAGGTTCCTACCGGTAGAAATTGAAAACAGAAAGGCCAACAATTTTCACGAAACAACTTTGTATTTGTCTTACCGGTAGGTGGATGAATACATTTGAGCTGCTGCAGTACGTTTGAGTTGGTTGTAGAAAAATTTCTCACTTGTCCTACCGGTAGGTGAAAAGTTTCTACCGGTAGGGAGAGAGTACGTTCAGGGCAATTTTGACAGAAATTTCAGATTTTGATCCAAACTCAATGACAACCAATTTAAGCTCAAATAAGGCACTAGAACACTCAAATAACATATAAAGAGAGGTAGAATTCTCTACCTTATCAGTTTTGAGCAAAACTCAACTGTTTGACTAAGTCAACCAAAGCTCCACGTGGTTCGATCATGAATTTTCTTGGATATTCAAAAAGCCCGTGCTCCGTATAGCAACTTTAATTCTTGGATTTCATCCTGAATCACGCTCTAAGGTGTTAAGATCGAAGAGGGAAGAGAAGAGAAGAGAAGAGGGAGTTTTGGAGAATGAGATGAGAGAATTTGGAGAGAGAGAGCCGAGAGAGAAAGTGAGAGAATAGTCTCTCCTGGGGAAATTATTGAGGTGGGGGAGTAATCCCCTACTTCTCACATCACACACTTACATGTGCACCTCTCGCTCAATTACCCTTATATCCTTTCACGAATATGCCACACCAAATATCCACACTGTCCATCTTGACGGGCCGTACGTTTACAAGAGAAAAATTCGGTCTAAAAATACGAGTCTCTACAGTGAAACTCCGTTGGGTCTACCTTCGTGGAGACCAAGATTTGAGTTCCATAAGGGGCGGGATTTGGGATTTCATGGCTATGGATAGCCCCCTCGTTAACTAATTTCCCATTAACCCCCGTTAACTATAAAATATGACAAATATATATATATATATATGTGTGTGTGTGTGTGTGTATTCCGTGGATAACCAATTAAACACCTAAAAAAACACCCTAAATTTCAATCTCATAGTTTCCGATCAAATTTTTATGATCCGAGCCGTTTAATATGTGCCGAATGTGATTTTAAAGGTGCCTGCGAGAAATTAACAAAAAGAATGACCGGGAATTGTTTGTTTTGAGTAGTTTTTAATTGAACCGTTCATCAAATCTAAGCCAGCAAATGTTCAGATCAAGCCCTTCCCGGTCTTATTTTTTGCTGATTTCTTGTGAATACCCTTAAAATCATGTTCTGATCACATTGAACGGCTCGGATCATTAAAATTTGATCGGGAATTATGATGTATTTTTTTAGGTGTCTAATTAGTTGTTTCCGGATATATATATATATATATATATATATATATATATTGGCAAGTAAACAGAAAGTTAAACAGTTCTGAGGATAATCCTATTTCTCCTCTTTCTATTCCAGAAACTAATCATCAAGATAATATCAGATTAAACTTGATAACTCAAATTCATATTCAAAAATGGCATGCAAATGTCAAAATATTAATCGATGATTTTGAATTAAATATCATTGCTCTAATAGATACTGGAGCAGATTTAAATTGTATTCAAGAAGAATTAATCCCTAATAAATATAGTCAAAAAACTACTGAAAAATCATCGGGAGTAGTGAGGTAGGCGGTTGGTGGCATGGGTCGTCCCTGAGTCGGTGGTAGAGTCCGGTGGATGAATAGTTACTAGGTAAAGTATTTATTTTCAGAAAAGAAAATGAAATTAAAAAATTATTTTGGCAAGTAATCTTGCTTATTCTTCATAGTCGATTGGACAGAGTTTATACTTGATTATATGAACATGAGTTGCATGTGTTTGTTTTGGCACTATGTTCTACACTCGGTATTTGACAAGTAAGAGTCTGTATTTGATGATATGGGCATGAGTTCATGTTTCAATGGTTTCGGTGCCTGTAAAAATACTTCTGGTAAATTGGAGTAGCTGTTTCTGGCTGTCCCCATTTAACATCCTGGTTTTCTGTAAAAGGTCCCGTCGAGTAAGTCCCGCGGTAGGGCAGTTAAGGGTTGGAGGCAACCGTCTGGGTGTTGGGTACGAGGGAGTGGGGGAACAGCAGCTCCAAGAGATTAGAAGTATTAGGGTAGTTCTTAAACACATAAAATCAAATACAGAAATACTGCAGTGTCTGGATTATGTGTGTAGATGAGTTCCTGTCCAAGACACATACAAATCAAGTATAGAAAAACTGCAGAGATTATGAATGATAAAAAGGATTTTCTTTAAATTATAAATTTTTAAAATCCATTTCTTTTGTGTAAAGGAATATCTTATTTAGTAGTCATTCATCCACCAATCCCTTCCCTTATTCAGGTACGGATCCATCCACCAATCCCTCTATTCACTCCAGGCTCTATTAAGATGAATCGAATATTTAGATGTAATTCTACTGCTAGTTCATCCTCAATGGCTAATTTATCGTCTATACCAGACATAGTAAACCAAGAAGAACAAGAATATCAAGATTTAAATACTGATCTCCATAATTGGAATATACCTAAAATACCTGTTAAAGAAGTTTATAGATCCAGTTTTTTAGGAGATTCCTTTAAAACTGATCAAGTTGCTAAAACTGTTGAACAAGTTTATGCTATTACTAAACAAGAAGAAAAATGTTCACTTCTTAGTAAAGATGCTATTAAAAGACATTTAGAAAGAGGATATTATTATATCCATATTGGATTAATTCAAGTAGCTATTAAACCCCTATCCAGAACAGGATTAAATTCTTCTGTTTTACTGTCTCTCAGAGATAGTCGGTTTACAGTATTCAGTGATAGTTTACTTGGTTTAATGGAGTCCAGTTTGCATAATGGCCCTGTTTACTTTAATTGTTATCCTGACTTACCCTTAAGTTTAAAAGATAAAAACATATTAAAAGCATTAATGTTAAATATTCAAACTGCTGGTGCAATTACTAATATGCTTGAAGGAAGTCATCCACTTGCTTTAATATATCGTGTTTATTACAAATGTATGAAAACTAATTTAAATATTCATGCTTTAGTAAAAAGTCCTAAGGACAAAACTGTTCTGATTCAAAGTAATACTAATGCAAATATTCAAGTACCAAAAACCATTTCTTGGAATGATATTAAATTACCCGAGAGTTGGATTAGTCAAAATGATAGTTATCCTCATAAAATGCAAAATGATACTATTGATCTTGATTACATAAAACAATATTTAGATGGAACTGTTAGAATAAGCTTTGATCAACAAAGAATAAATCCACCACTTCAGATAAAAGAATTAAGTAGATCAAGTAGTTCTGTTAACCTACCAAGACAAGATAAAAACCTTATTAATCCTCTTGTTAAATTAAAAGGAATTGATACGAGTTCCCAAATCAGTAAACCTTGTTATTCAACACAGTCACATTTTGATGAAGAGACACCCCCAGGATCTCCTACTCCAACTGATTTAGAGGATAATACGATTGACCCATCACTTCGTGTATTAACTAGAATTTATGATGATGTTTATGCCGAATTTAAATCAAAAAAGAATAAACAAAAAAGAAAAAATTTCCGAAATAACTATTCATCTAGTAGACAAGAGAAAATGATAAATCAATGGGAAAAATACATGAATAAAAATAATATTGATATTTACTTCTTTGATTATTTAGAAAATATTTATCTACCTATGAAAGCTAAACTTACTAAACCTACTTATAGTTTATCTTCTGTTTACCTGGACTCTAGTCCCATTTTATCCTATGATAAAACAGTAAGTGTTATTAAGCAAGAGTCTAATAAATTAATAAATATCAGCAAAACAACTGTTCAAGATTTGGCACATGAAACAAAAATTGTTAAAAAAGACATTTCCAAGTTAAAGGAATCTGAAGATAATTCTGATAAAAATATTAAAAATAATCACCAAGATAAAAAGGAATATTACCAAAAATGGTATACAACTGTTAAATTGGTCATAAGAGACTATCAAATTCAAGTTAATGCTCTCATTGATACTGGTGCTGATTTAAATTGTATAACTGAGGGGCTTATACCCACAATGTATTTTCAGAAAACTACTGCTACATTAAGAGCTGCTAACGATAGTAAAATGAATATAGAATACAAATTACCTAAGGCACATATCTGCCAAGATAAAATATGTTTCCAAACTACTATTGTTTTGGTTCCTGATTTAACTGATAAACTAATATTAGGAACTCCATTCATCTGCTTACTCTATCCTTTTACTACTAATGAACAAGGTCTAATTACTAAGCCATTTGGTCAACAGGTTATGTTCAAATTTCTAAATCAACCTGAATTAGTACAATTAAACTATTTAACTATGAATAAAATTGACTTAAAAGAAAAACAATTAAAATTTTTACAAGAAGAAATTAAATATAAAAAACTTGAAGAACAACTCAATGCTAATTTTCTTCTTAAACAAATTAAAGATTTCCAAAATAAAATAATAAAAGAAATCTGTTCACATCTTCCAAGTGCTTTTTGGCACAGGAAAAAACACATAGTAACTTTGCCATATGTTAAAAATTTTAATGAATCCCAAATTCCTACTAAATCTAGGCCTATTCAAATGAACGCCCAAGTTATGGAAAACTGTTAAAATGAAATTAATACTTTACTTGCTACTAATATTATTCAAGATAGTAAATCACCTTGGTCATGTCCTGCTTTTTATGTTAATAAAAATGCTGAAAAAGAAAGAGGTGTGCCACGCCTTGTTATTAACTACAAACCATTAAATGCTGTTTTGGAATGGATTCGTTATCCAATCCCTAATAAAAAAGATTTAATCAACAGATTAAGTAATGCTGTTATATTCTCTAAATTTGATTTGAAAAGTGGATTTTGGCAAATCCAACTACACCCTGATGATAGATATAAAACTGCTTTTACTACCCCTTTTGGTCACTATGAATGGAATGTTATGCCATTTGGATTAAAAAATGCTCCTAGTGAATTCCAAAATATAATGAATGATATATTTAATCCATTTAGTCACTTTATTATAGTTTATATTGATGATGTGCTTATATTCTCCAGATCAATTGATGAACACTGGAAACATTTAAATTCTTTTGTTCAAACCATTAAAAATAATGGATTGGTAATTTCTGCTCCAAAAATCAAACTGTTCCAAACAAAAATAAGATTTTTGGGATATGATATCCATCAGTCTACTATAACGCCAATTAGTAGAGCCATTCAATTTGCTGATAAATTTCCTAATGAAATTCTTGATAAAAATCAGTTACAAAGATTTCTTGGATCATTAAATTATATTGCTGAATTTTACAAAGATCTAAGGAAGCTTTGCCAACCTCTTTTTGATAGATTAAAAGCTAATCCACCCCCTTGGACGTCTGTTCATACAGACATAGTTAAAAAAGTTAAACAATATGTTAAATCACTCCCTTGTTTGGGTATCCCTACAATAAACTCTTTTAAAATCATTCAAACTGATGCTTCTGAAATTGGTTACGGAGGAATACTTCTCCAAAAGATCAATCCTGATTCTCCTGAGCAAATTGTACGTTTTCACTCTGGTAAATGGAATACCACACAAAGTAATTATAGTACTATTAAAAAAGAAATTTTATCTATTGTCCTGTGTATTTCCAAATTCCAGGATGATATATTAAACCAAAAATTCTTGGTAAGAGTTGATTGTAAAAGTGCTAAATATGTTTTAGAAAAAGATGTTGAAAATATTGCTAGTAAACAGATTTTTGCCAGATGGCAATCTATATTAAGTATTCTTGATTTTGATATTGAATATATCAAAGGTGCTCAAAATTCAATCCCAGATTTTCTCACTAGAGAATTTCTCCTTGGTAAGTAATTAAACATCATCCTGTACACCAGATACATCGCGCACTCACCAATCATTAACTTGCACCACTGAGCACTTAGTTAGCCAGATACATTATTCACTATATTTCTTGCAGGGTATCACGTTGCATTATAATACCTAATCAACGTTTTCTGCAGAAATGACGGACAAGAAGAAGCAGCTCACGTTACCCAATAGTAACCAAGTTGGATCTAGTAAAAATAGATACCAAGTTCTTGGCCAAATTCCCAAACTTGAGTATAAATCTGCTCTTGCTTATGTCCCTACTTCTAATCAGTCAACCCTTGCTCACATCCCTGTTTCTACCATTACTACTGATCCTTTCTGTTCAGAATTACCCATTCAACCCAAATATTCTGCTAAAACTCCCACTGAATACTTGCTCAAACCATTTCCTACTAAACTTTTTGCTCTTGAACCTGTGCATAAAAACCTTCACGAACCCATTGAATTAGTAACTTCTTTCTTTCCCCCTGGATGGCAATTTATTCCTCAACACCCTGATAAAACTTTGTCCTTCTACAGAGATATTCTCTTTCACCATAAATCCATTCTGATTAAACCAATCACTGATAAACATGATTCTAGTAAAGTAATTTACCATTCACTCTACATCCATAATATAGTCAGTCTTGATCAATGGGGTCCCCCTTTTGTCCACAAAGATCTTCCTGGTCATTCCATTGATCATAATTATTATGATTATATTGATTCTTGGTTCAAAGTTTTACTTCACCAGAATGAAAACTTTTCTCATTCCTGGTTTATTCAATTTGATCACAAGTTCAATTCAGTCATCCCTTCATGGTTCAATCGTTGGTGGCAACAGCATGGAGCCATCCCTGATATTCTCCCTGCTAATCTGCTCAACCAAGTCAACTACTTCTCAACCAAGTTCAAAGTTACTAATCATACCAGTCAATTCCCAGCTTTGCTTCTATTTGTGTCCAAATACAAGGTCCCCTGGATTCTCAAATGGAAATACAATATTGAACACCGCATAGTTATTCGACAGTTTCTGGTAAAATGGTGGGGATCATACAATTACCAAAAAATTATTGACCAAGTTAAACTGGAATTCCCAGTCAGAGTTCCAACGCCAGTCATTCCTACTCCAATAACAATTCAACCAGTTCAACCAGTTCAACCAGAAGACTCTTTGGTCCAAACTGCATCACCTACAGTTTCTACCATCAGGCTCAATAGCCCTGTTCAACATCCTCCCAGACCCTCCAGGTCTAAATCAAAATGTTCAAAATTACTCATGCTGGCTCAACAACTCATTGCCCAGGCAAGTCAAGAAGAAGAAGATACTTCTTCTGAAGGATCAACAACTGATAAAAATCCATATGGATCTGCATTCCAAGATGCTCAAGACCCTTTTGGATAATTCAAATAAACATATGGCCCTTACCAATCAACTTTCCTACACAGGAAACTATTCAATCAACGGCTAACTATTTAATTACCCTCATCTATTTCCGGGTACTATTCAAACAGTAACGACTTTTTACTGTTCATCAATCAACTGTTCACTCAACCGACAGACCACTGTTTAAACACTGTTCAACCATCTGCTGTTTCACTTTTCCACCGAAAGCAAAAGGTTCACATGGTTCAACTTGGACCCCCTGTTTATTGTACAGCCTTTAATCCTTCATCTATAAAAGGATTGCTGGCTCTTAGTTAAAGCAGACGAATTCGGAGCTCCTTCTCCAATTCTCTTACCTTCTCTCTCTCTCTTCTTCTCTTCTTCTTACTTAAATGTATTAACACTGCAACACTGCAGTCCCCCTTCCCCTGTTTACCTTCTCCAAAGGTACTGTTAAATGTTCTTCCTCTTCGAGGACTACTCAATTAATGAGTTGATCCTCTCTGATCTCTATCAATAAATTGATGTTTTATTAATTCTCTGTTCTATGGTTGGCTTTGCCACCTACTGCTTAATGTTGTTTTAATTTCCATGGTCGGCTCAGCCGCCTTATTAACTGTTTAACTTTCTGTTCATGGCCGGCACAGCCGCCTGTTTACTCTGATTATGTCTGTGTTCTTCTTACTGTTTACTGTGTTCTTCTTACTATGTCTGATACCAAATGGTATCAGAGCCACGTCGGGAGTAGTGAGGTAGGCGGTTGGTGGCATGGGTCGTCCCTGAGTCGGTGGTAGAGTCCGGTGGATGAATAGTTACTAGGTAAAGTATTTATTTTCAGAAAAGAAAATGAAATTAAAAAATTATTTTGGCAAGTAATCTTGCTTATTCTTCATAGTCGATTGGACAGAGTTTATACTTGATTATATGAACATGAGTTGCATGTGTTTGTTTTGGCACTATGTTCTACACTCGGTATTTGACAAGTAAGAGTCTGTATTTGATGATATGGGCATGAGTTCATGTTTCAATGGTTTCGGTGCCTGTAAAAATACTTCTGGTAAATTGGAGTAGCTGTTTCTGGCTGTCCCCATTTAACATCCTGGTTTTCTGTAAAAGGTCCCGTCGAGTAAGTCCCGCGGTAGGGCAGTTAAGGGTTGGAGGCAACCGTCTGGGTGTTGGGTACGAGGGAGTGGGGGAACAGCAGCTCCAAGAAATTAGAAGTATTAGGGTAGTTCTTAAACACATAAAATCAAATACAGAAATACTGCAGTGTCTGGATTATGTGTGTAGATGAGTTCCTGTCCAAGACACATACAAATCAAGTATAGAAAAACTGCAGAGATTATGAATGATAAAAAGGATTTTCTTTAAATTATAAATTTTTAAAATCCATTTCTTTTGTGTAAAGGAATATCTTATTTAGTAGTCGTTCATCCACCAGTCCCTTCCCTTATTCAGGTACAGATCCATCCACCAATCCCTCCATTCACTCCAGGCTCTTATTAAATATGGATTATTCTTATGATGATTCTTTTGATAATCATGATTTTTATAATAATTCATTAGACATGGTTAACACAGAAGAACATGATCATGAATTTGATCATAATAATTATATAGATGAACATGAAGATTATAATACTGAATCTGCTTATGATGGAAAATCTATTTTTTCATCTAAAAAATATGATTATTTTCATACTCATTATGCTGAAAGTTCTTATAATTATAATGGCTTAAGTACTTATCCTAAGGAAATAGGGATAGTACCAAATACTGATAGAACTGCTATGCTAAAACAAAGATTAAAAGAATCAGCCATTAAAGTACAACATGCTAAATTAAAAGAAGAAAGATTTGATAAATTATATGATAATTACAAATCAGATATTAATAAACAAAGACGAAGAGAATTTAGGAAAAATTACTCTTCTGATAAACAAGATAAAATATTTATTAAATGGCAAAAATATATTGATAAAAATGAAATTGAAATAAATTTCTTTGATTATTTAGAAAAATTCTATCCTATTAAATCTAAACATACTAATCAAACAGATTTAAAAGTAATTACCAAATCTACTTGGAAAATGGCTAATAACACTACCACTAAAACCAGTCATCCTCCTTTAGAACCAATTACTATTGATTATAAAGGATCAATCATAACTGCTTCTCCTTTTAAATTACCTAGTGATAGATCTGAATGTAAGCAAATAATTGAACAAGTTAATTACACTAATTAATGTTTACAAACTATAGGAAAACAACTGGATAAAATAGAAACTAAGATTGGAGATGGAATGCCAAATTGCAACCCATCCACTAGTAAAACAATTGAAAAACCATTACTACTGTTGCCTGAGAAAAGGCCACATGTTAAAATAAATCAAGATACTAATATCCAAAAAATTGAAGAATTATTAACAAAACTAATTATTAAACCAGAAACTACTGATCCACAAATCACTGTCTTAACACACGAAGATTGTGATTCTAGTCAACATTCATCATCCACTGATAATGAGATTTCTAATCTCCAAGCTCAATTTACTGGTCAAACTATTAAACAAAATAATATTAAACGATTAATTTATCCTTCTGCTAATCCAACTAGTATTACCAAAAATTGGTATTCTAGGCCAACACCTCCTGATCTTCAATTTGAAGAAAATAATCTATTAAATCAATTTTCTGTTTCATCTACTAAATTATATGAATGGAATATTGATGGATTAACTGAACACCAAATTTTAGAAAAATTAAACCATATGTCTATGGCTGCTAATAGTTATCTTAGTAATACTGACCTTGATCAAACACAAATTGTTGATTTATTAACCTCTGGTTTTACTGGAATGTTAAAAGCTTGGTGGGATAAATATCTTACCAGTACTAACAGACAAGAAATTAAACATGCTGTTCAAACTGATGACAACGGTATCCCTATATTTGATCATGAAATGGGAACTGTTGATCGTGTCATTAATGATGGTGTTAATACACTTATTTACACTATTATTAAACATTTTATTGGTCAACCTAGTAATATTACCTCACGTATTCATGATCAACTTAGTAATTTGCATTGTCCAACATTAAGTGATTTTCGATGGTATAAAGATGTCTTTATATCTAGAGTCATGTTAAGAGATGATTGTACTAAACCATTTTGGAAAGAAAAATTCATTAATGGTTTACCTAGTTTATTTGCTCACAAAATTAGAGATGTTCTTAGTCAACCAACTGGAACAATTGAATATGATAGATTAACTTATGGTGATTTAGTTAGTACTATTCAAAAAGAAGGATTAAGAATGTGTATTGACATGAAACTTGCTAAACAATCACAAAAAGATAAAAATAAAGCTAAATATGAATTAGGTAATTTCTGTGAACAATATGGTCTACCCCCTGTAGCGCCATCACGGAAAAAACATAAAATAATTAAAAATTCAAAAAATAAAACTCAACCTTCTAAAGACAAATATTATGATAAACCCAAGCCAAAGAGTCCTAAAAAGACTAAAGATAAACCTAAAGATAAACCTAATAAATCCAATGCTGAAAACATCACCTGTTTTAACTGTGGTAAAAAAGGCCATTACAAATCCCAATGCAAGGTTAAACAAAAAATTAATCAATTACTCATATCTGATGATGATAAACAAAAAATACTAGAAATATTCAAAATGGAAAATTTGAATGATTCTGATAATGATAAAGGAAGTCAATCCTCTGATTATCATTCTCTTAGTGAAAGTTCTAGTAATGATCAAATTAAAATAGGATGTACTGATAATTGTTGTAATAGGATAAATGTACTTAGTAAAGATTTATCTGAAGAAGAATTATTAATTGATCTTATTAGTAAAATAGAAAATGTTGAGTTAAAACAACAATATATTAAACAATTGAAACAAGTTCTTGTTAAACAAAGTCCAAAGCTCCAATATAATAAACCAATAGTAAACATTCACACTACTTTGGAAAGATTTAATAAAACTACTAAAGAAATCACTATACAGGATTTACAATTAGCAATTGAAACAATTAAAAATGAGGTCACACTGATCAAAGCACAACTTCCAAAATGGAAACAAAGAAATAAAAAATCTGTTAAAATAAAAAGCCAATCTTCTAAAGAATTTTCTGATAATCCTATTTCTCCTCTTTCTATTCCAGAAACTAATCATCAAGATAATATCAGATTAAATTTGGTAACTCAAATTCATATTCAAAAATGGCATGCAAATGTCAAAATATTAATCGATGATTTTGAATTAAAAATCATTGCTCTAATAGATACTGGAGCAGATTTAAATTGTATTCAAGAAGAATTAATCCCTAATAAATATAGTCAAAAAACTACTGAAAAATTAAGTTCTGCTAATGGAAGCAAAATGATAATTAGTCATAAAATACAAACGGCTACAATTTACCAAAATGATGTTTGTTTTAAAACCTCGTTTGTTTTAGTTAAAAATTTAACTGATAAAGTCATTCTTGGAATGCCTTTTATTTATTTACTATACCCATTTACAGTTGATTATAATAAAATTACTTCCACATTTTCTGGTCAACAAGTAACTTTTGATCTACTTCTTGCACCTGATCACAATGATTTGCAACAATTATAGGATAACTCTATTAACTATTCTGATCTGTTTACAGATGACTCAAAGGAGGATCAACTTCGGCAAGATCTACCTGCCAACTGTTCCTGAGGATTCTCCCCTCAGTTTTAAAAAATTAGACCATTTAACTAATATTGATAATACCCAACAGTGTCTCCTTGATGCTCTATGGAACTTGTGTGGGGAATATCGACATAATAAACAATTTATTGATGGTTTAAATTGCCTGAATTATTATTTTTGTGAACAAAATCTATTGTTAAAAAATAATGACGCAGCTTATGCCTCAATGGCCTCTGAGTTACATCATTTATCTGTTAAATATTCAAATTTATGTGAAGAAAATGTTAAAAATCAGGCTAAACTGCATATCATGCATCATGATTTCAAAAATGTTAAAAAGGAGTGTTTTGCATTGAGGGAGCAAAACAGTGAGTTATCTAGCAGATACATTCAATTACCAGTGGGGAGTGCACAGTATGCCACCCATAGTAATTCTGGCCAAGACTTAGTAGCTAGCACCAGCAGGACTAGCAGATACATTGAATTGCCTGTGGGGAGTGCACCGTATGCCACCCATAGTAATTCGCATAGTACACACATTGCCTCTATGAGGAACTATTTCTCTACTCTGTTACAGAGTCTCCCTCACACACCTGTCTCATTAAAAAATCAAATTATTTTCCCACAGGATTTTCCTGTTGATTTAATAAAAGATATTCAAAAAATGGCTAAGAGGGACGGCCACTATTTTCAGGAATTTTTATTCCAATTATTAACTGATTTGTCTACTAAAGCTACTCCTGGTTTAGAAATATCTTGGGATACTCTTTATTTTAAAGACCAAGATAGAATTGAATGCCCAAGAACAAACCCTATTTGCTCAAATTATCCTTTGCACAGGATTGATTGTCCCTGTAATTTAATATTTAGTGTTCCAAGAGCTTGCATTGATATGCAGTTCTTCAAAAATATTAATGTTGAATATAATAAAAAAAATAATTGAAATTACCCCAATGACCCTATTGGATCATGGGTTTTTACGACAAGTTATTTTTACTAATCTGGAGCAGACTGATAATTTTACCAGAAAACTGGCTGTCTCCATTTTAAACCTTTTTGCTAAATATGGTTCATTGAGATGCCAAGTCCTCATCAAAAGCAAAATGCCAGAATGGACTTGGACTGGTAACATTATCCCTGCTCAACATATCATGCACATTGCAGTCAACTGGCCATTCAGCAGAGTTCATCTCCCTATTCACCTCATTGGAGATGAAGAACCATGGCCTTGCTCAAAGTCAATTCGTAGTCAAATACGCCACTACAGGGCTTATTCAATTGCTGATAAACTTGGAGATGCTTATCATGATGATCTCCATGTCTATGTTGATCCCAGATCAATCTATTTAATTTGTGAAGATTCTATCCAGAAGATTCGATGTATTGAACAAATTCAAGAAGTCCCATTTATTCACCACACTCAACACAAAACATTGGTCAATTATTATCTTGATCGACTAACCAATGATCATCTGAATGCTACAACTGTATCTACTCCAGTAACTGAAGACCCTATTGACGAAGGAGAAGATTATTGGCATAATCTTTCTTCTGAAGAAATGCACAACCTTGATAATATGATGGAAGATTAATTGCAGAATCTGTTCACCAGCTGGCACCAATTACCCAGCCTATTTACCGAACCTATTCAAACTCAATATTGCCCTTGTCTATCAACTTTTCTTCACAGGAAACTATTCAATCAACGGCTGACTATTTAATTACCCTCATTTATTTCCGGGTACTATTTAAACAGTAACAACTTTTTACTGTTCATCAATCAACTGTTCACTCAACCGACAGTCCACTGTTCAACCATTTGCTGTTTCACTTTTCCACCGAAAAGTAAAAGGTTCACATGATTCAACTTGGACCTCCTGTTTATTGTACAGCCTTTAATCCTTCATCTATAAAAGGATTGCTGGCTATTAGTTAGGGACATCTCTTAGCAGACGAATTCGGAGCTCCTTCTCCAATTCTCTTACCTTCTCTCTCTCTCTTCTTCTCTTCTTCTTACTTAAATGTATTAACACTGCAACACTGCAGTCCCCCTTCCCCTGTTTACCTTCTCCAAAGGTACTGTTAAATGTTCTTCCTCTTCGAGGACTACTCAATTAATGAGTTGATCCTCTCTGATCTCTATCAATAAATTGATGTTTTATTAATTCTCTGTTCTATGGTTGGCTTTGCCACCTACTGCTTAATGTTGTTTTAATTTCCATGGTCGGCTCAGCCGCCTTATATATATATATATAGTTCGCAATTAATTTTTGATGATCTGAACCGGTCAATGTGTTCAGAACGTGATTTTAAGGGTGCCCACGAAAAATTGGCAAAAAAAATTAAAAACCCGGGAAGGACTTGAATTGAGCAGTTTTTTATTGAATTGTTCAATAAAGTTTAATAAAAAACTCTTCGAATAAAGCCCTTCTCGGTCATTTTTTTTGTTGATTTCTCATGGATACCCTTAAAATCATGTTTTGGTTACATTGAGCGGCTCAGATTATCAAAATTCGATTGAAAAACTTGGGAGGGTTTGTTTAGAGATTTTTTTAGGGGTCCCGTGCCTACGGCACTACCAACGATGGTGCAAATCATGTAAACACCAAGTTGCATTGAACGGATCCAAATCTAACTATTCCCTCCGTGTCTAAATAAATCACATAAACCCAAAAAAAATTGAATTTTTTAGCAAAAGAAATGCATCTTTTTAGAGGCCTAAGTTTGTGGTCCAAACATTTATTTAGAGACAAAGGGAGTATAACACAGATACATAAAAATTCAAACTAATACCATGTTACATTCATAGGAGCCAAGTTCAAACATGACACGACAAAAAGACTCAATATGAGGCAAACTCACACACAAATGTAACAAAAACGGTTGTCTGCAAAGGATGTAATCTGCAAAAGGATCATTGTCCCAAAAGTGTGTCCTCATTACTATTCTAACTGTCTTGAAATTTTTTCTTCATCACTCTCCCAATAGTTCGTCCTTTTGGGGAGAAAAGCCAGCCTTGGTGACAGCCAAATGAAATCTCTCACAAGTTCGTTGAACTCTGGCAAGAGGAACCCATCTTTATCTCCACTACTTCTGCTGCTCGGGGAGAGACCAGCTATGGAATTATCAGGGGAAGCCTTATGGTTTGTCCAGTCTTCCTACATATGAGCAAAAAAGATCTAGTAAGTACGCACACACAATAAACTCAGCAAGATAACAATCGACAAATTCAGCTTCGTTGTGCAGGAAAAAAATGTCATTCGGGCTAATTAAACGTTCATTAACAGTCTTAACTAACATTCAAGCCAAGGCGCCATTGAGGAATAAAGTAGAATGAACAGAAGCAGAAGCAGTTAGCATCGTTTAATTAAACATTTAAACTTGTGTTCCCTAATTGTCTGATGTTTAAGCAATTCAATTGATTCAATGCTTCACGAACATTTCTGATTTTAAAGATCAGAACCAGCGTCGACCACTTTGATCATACATCCCAAATGGTTCCTATAGTTGCTACGGTGCTACCTAAGAAAAGTCGAAAAAGGTGCCTTACAGTTTTCCTCATTTTCCCATTGGTGTACTTTTGAACAAAAATTTCCCACATATATTCATACATTCCTTCACTGTCACATGAACGGAATAAATCCTACATCAGTTTCTTAAATTGCAAACTTCAGCAGTAATCTTGAATCGAAAATATTAATCCCTACACTTTCCGGGCCCATAACACCCCAAAATCAAAATGATGAATTTACGTGGATCAAAAATACAAACAGAACAGTAAAAGCAACAAAGTTAAACCGGAAAAAAGATGGTTCAAATATTCTATTGACTCTGCCAAGAACATTAAAAATCTGAATCAATAGGTTATCAAAAATTAAGAAAAAAATAAAGTTTGATCAGAAAGGATGGTTTTAAAATTTTAACAATCTCACATGTTTCTCTGATGCAACTAAAGCAAAATTGGAACAAAAGGGTGCTGCTGCCTCTAACATAGGGTGATCATTTCTAATTACAGCGTTTTTCCCTCCTACATCAACTATACATGATTAATAACAAAATTAAATACCCATAACCCAGATCAATTTTGATGACAGAGAGGATGTGATTAAATAAATAAAGCCACACCTGGAGGAGGAGGCCGTGGTGGAGATTGAGAAGGTTTGTTTATCCATCTGGCTTTAGCACAAATGGATAGACCACGAAGGACATATAGTCTGTCAACGGATCGAAACCATAAGCCTATAAGAAGAGGAAAACACAAAGAACAAAAGTAAGAAATCTTAAAATTAAGAGGCAACCTCGGGATAAATTTAAACTTGTGCATGGATAAATTTAAACTTGTGCATAAGGCAACCTTGGGATAAAATTGTACCTTCGGACATACAGGTCACCACTCTTTTTTTTTTCTTTCTTTTTCTAATTATCTCATGCTCACATGGCAAAATTACTCCACTTTTGCCCGTGCCTAAGGCACTTGCTAGCTAGTGGCTCAAACACTAAATCGATTCATTAGTGTGTAGTATGTGATCCTCTTCTTAGTGGCATGAAAGAGAATTTCTTGTGCTTACGGCACTCCCCTATCTAAACTTTTAAGCTAGCTACAAAGATCTATCAATTTGCTTATGGAAGCTAAACGTGTTTGGCTATACATACATATATGCAAGAGTAAAATGATGTAGATTGTGAAAGTTTCACCAACACAGAAGTAAGTGATGTAGATTGTGAAATTTTCCTTTCGATGTTAAAGTTCCAATCATATACGCCGTTCAAATAGGGGGAACAAAATCTGCAGAAGCCCCCCTACTTCACTACAAATAGAAGAGAGGCAAGTTCCAGTCATATACGCCGTTCAAAACGGAGAAAAAAATCTGCAGAAGCCCTCTACTTCATTACAAAGTCTCTACAAATAGAAGGGAGGTACGAATTTTGCCACATGCATTTTAACAAACACATGGTGGGCAACAGAAAATACTTCTCATAAGCGAGTTCAAGCTGCAAAATCCCTGGCACTCTTCTCCTCCACAAAGCCAATTTTTGTTTCTAAGCCCAGAGTTTTTGTTTTGGGGAAATCATACCCAACAAAGCAGTATGTGAAACTAATCTCCTATTCAACGAAACTTTCATGCCTTTAATGTCTCTTAGCAAGGCACCATCTCTTGGAGGCTTGAAAGATGAGTTTACTCCCTAAATCACATTACCCAAAAGCGGAGAGCGTTGAGTAATCACTATAATGCATCAATGCCCCAAATTAAGCACTCACTGACTGGAACAAATTTAAGCGCTCAGAATATTTCCATGGGGTATGCAAACTGGCTATTTTGTCTATTCAACTCAATTATTAGAACAAAGAGCTTTGAGCAATCACTATAGAAATTGAACCAAAGAATCTGGAAAGCATTGAGTAATCACTTGCTACATGTTAAAGAAATTGAACCAAACTCCAAAATGGTTACCCATTACCTTTGCTTTCTTGGCCCAGCTCCCACCGTCCATGCACACTATCCACACAGCTCGCAGGCTTTCTTCGTCCAGCTTCTGACGGGACACGAAACTCGAAAGATTTTGCCAGGTAGCACTATCCCATTTGGCTGCACGTTTGGCGACGCGAATGGCCTTTTTTTTTTTTTTTGCTGAAAACAGGGGGCCAAGAGAGGGGGAAAAGGAGGGAGAGAGAGAACTCACGAAACATACGGCTCGCCGGAGAGAGAGCAGTGAAGCTTGCAATAGGGTTTTCAAATTTTGAAATTGAATTTGCTGGCGTACAGCACTGGTCAAAAGGGAGGGGTTAGGCAAAAGACCCTGTTAGGTAAAGTATTTACGAAAAGGTCATTGTGTAGAGGATAGAAGTTGGGGAGAAATCTGGACCGTTAGATTTGTTTGTATAGATAGATAAAATTTGTGTCAAGGAGAAATTTGAACCGTTAAGAAAGAATATTCTCTAGGAATATTCCAAAAGACCCTCCTATTTTATTAGATAGATATACACACACACACATATGAGTACAACTTTTGTATAAAGAAATTGTCATTCTAGTGAGTAAGTAGAGCGGGCACCACGTGGTACACACCCGGCCCGGTATCCAATTTTTTTTTTGGTACCACGTGGCCACTCTCACGTGGTGCTCGAGTAACCCATTCGGAACGTTCAAAAGTGTGTTGGACGGTTCAAATTGAAACTCTCTCTCTCCTCTCATCCCACCACTCAGTCTCATCTTTCTCTCCTCAAATCTGAGTCGTCAAAAACAGAAATAGACAGCCCAGATGCGCCGAGCGGGCACCACGTCACCCACCAGATTCCCAAAAATTTCTTGTGGAGGAAGCATGACCTATGTCCACCACTTCCTTTTAGATAGGCATGTGCAAAATCCCTGGCAACCCGACCCAAAAGGTCTCGGGCAGCTTCAAACAGGTGCTTCGGTCGGGTACGGGTTGAGTTCTGTAAAAAAACGAGTTTCGGTTTAGGGTTTGGATTGGTGCATTCCTCACTCGTGGGGTCTGACCCGACCCAAAGTAAAGAATCGGGCTTGCGGACGGGTCTTTACATCTGTCGGTTTGGTTGCGGGCCTGAATGTTTCTTACCTGACCATGTCGGGTTTGGGGTCAAACCTGACCCGCCCGACTCGTGCACACCCCTACTTTTATAGCACCGTCTTATATATCTTTCGACAGTTCTCACCCTCGCCCAAGTCATTTGAATTCTAGACTTCTAGTAGCCATAGGTTTACCCTTTTCTCTCCCAAAATGGCGAACGGTTGCAAAGATCTTCTAGATGAGTGCTGGGACCTCATATTCAATCGATTACTTCTCTGCCACCCCTCTCATCTCGAATCCCTATCCCTCTCCTACAAGCGATTCGTCTCCATCACCAATACCCTCTGTACCCACCTCGAAATCACCGATCCAACGTAGGGAGTACGAAATTTTGTGTATATTCTACTCGTTACTAGAGGAAATAGAGTTAAAGTAATTTTTGAACACCCTTCTAAAAAATCCTGGAGCCACCACTGTTAATCTAGGTTCATTCATTGTCATGTTAAATGTGTTAATTGATTAGGTTCATGTCAGGCCATTGTTTACTCTATAAGTATGGATGTAATGTTTCTTTTCCAACACAGAGTTGATTAATGAATTGAGTTTTACAAGGCTGAGGCCATTGTAATTGGGGTTTGGGCTACGGTCCTTCATTGCAGAAACCGCCTAACTCTTACGAGTGTGTAACACCTCTATCTCTCTTTCTCTCTCTACTTCTTTTTTGTGCACTTATCCAAGTAATATTCTTGTTTCCCCACCCAAAACCACCGCGATTCCAGTGGTAGGTGGCAATATCTAATTGTCCTAAAACCATTCTAAATCAGATTAGCCTCTGAGGATAGGTTGGGAAACTGTGGAATACAGGTTGATATGTCTTGGAGTTTATTTGATGCTCAGATTGAGACCCATGAGCACTTATTTTTTTCCTGCCCTTTCTCACTATAGGTTTGGACCTATTTTTTGGGGTTGAAATAATATTGGTAGGGATGATCTGGTTTTGCTGATGAAGTAGCTTGGGCGTGCTCTCATAGAACTGGATCTTCCTTGGACCATACTATTTTTCGCCTCTCTCTTGCTGCCTCTCTTTGTTGGATTTGGAGGGAAAGAAACTCTTGTGTCTTTCAACGTCAGATTAGGACTGCTGAGGGTTTGATTACCATCATAGAAGAAGAGGTCCGGGCCTGTTTAGCTTCTTGGAGGAGAGTTGAGCGGAATGATGCCAACAGATTGCTTGCTATGAAGTGGAGGGTTTCTACTTGAAATTTTGCTGCTTAGTCTTGTTTGTTGTTTGCTCTTGTATAGAGATGAGTAGTCAACGTATATGGTTTTTCTACTGGTTTAGGCCTTGTTTCTGGTTTGTTTGTGCTTAATAGAAACTGCAGTTTTCCCAAAAGGTATAAAAAAAAAACACCATAGCTGTATGCTCTACACTCCAACTAAGATCTTGCATTGCGATTCTCTATGATTTTGCTTGTTACAAACTATTGATGTTGAACTTGGGCTGTCAGCGTAGAGGCTACGTTCTTTCTATTTGAGCTGTATCCTTTGTGTGGCCTTCCGAGGACGTTGCAGGTCCCTGTAGTTTCCTCTATGTCTCAATGTTAGGGTATGAAGCATTGGTGGCTCAGGTTGAATTTTTTTTTTTCCCCTGTCTGACAATTCCTATTCTTCAATGTCTTCGTCAAATCTCCCAGTTCCCGGTGCCCAGGGGGAATCCCCATGAGGCTTTTACTAATGAGGATTTACCAGAAATCTTATTGCTAGTTCTCTCTTGTCTCCCATCCATAGTTCAATGCAGCTTTTGATCAGATTTTCAAGGACTTAGATTGAAGCTGATCCTAAGTTGGAAAGGAGTATCCAATACAAATTATTGTATCATCTGTAGGCTCTGAATTAAAAGATAGCAACAAGGTCTCTTATGAGCAAGGGAAGAGCTTGCTTAAAACTGTTGAAAGCGTGCTAGAATTACATAGTAGTTGTCAAACACTTGAGAGGAATGAGGGCAATGACATGAGGAGAAAAAGAGCATCTCTGATCGTAAAAGGCTACAATTTAAAACTTAAAAGTAGCTCGGAGATGGCATTGGCTGTGAAGAGGAGAAAAATGCTTACATTTGTGGTAATACATGAATTTATTCTCATTTGTGCTCGTATTCTCAACTTTGATTGGAGAGTTCTAACAAGTAGTTATTTCTTTACAGGAAATACAAATACCTGCAGATATACTGGTGGTGCTCAACTACCCAATGGAGAGTCTCAATGCAGAAGCTATGGGGCATTTTTTGAAGTAGTGCACAGTACCAATTTCCCAGTCCCAATAGCAGCAGCAGCTGCTGCTGCTGCCTGCTGCCAGTCTTTTTGCTCAATAGCTGTAATTGCTAATTGTTTGGTGCAATCTCAGCTCGTCTCTATAATTTTGGTAGTATGAAGTCTGGGAAGATATATATGTCAATTGATGATTCATTTTGTCTTTGAGGAGAATAGATATATATATATATATATATATATATATGTATGTATATAATATATATCAGTTGATGGTGTTGGTTAATTCAAGAAGGTGGGGAACATATGTTTAGGATAATATTTTTGGTACAATCTCAGTAGTTATCTAGCTGTTACCAAGTTCTTGATGGCTAATCTTAGTCATTGGTATTGGTATATGATAGAAACATGGTCTTGACTTATCTGCTAATGATGTCTCTGGTGTCTGTGTATGTCTGTATGATCATCTTGACAGCACCAAAAATGAGTGTGGGTGTAACATGCATGCCCTGCCCATGCAAAAGGTGATTATATTCAATTCAATCGCCAAGGCAAAAATAACAAGAGAGCAGATCAACAATTCAACAACCCGTAAAGAAGAAAGTTCATTACATATAGATGTTCCAAAATACACCATCAACGACTGCCAAATTTACCAAAACACAAACCACAACATTTTGCGTGTGATGAAATAGAAAATCAAAATAAAGTCTGAAGTCCTTTATGATATTCAACTCAGAGAACAGAGGAAGAATCAGAATAACTTTTTCACTATAGCCATTTTGGTGCAACGGAGATCATGTCCTTTCAAAAAAAAAAAAAAACATGTCCGCACTTAACCCTACTTTGGCTTCATAATTTTTTTTTGTGCCTTTAGTGATCAGTTTTTATTTGCTTATTATCAATTTCTATTAATCTGTCTCGACGATAGAGATCCAAAAAAAAATAAAAAAAAATTGGATCATGCAAACTCAGCTAGGTAAATTGTGGAAGGGGCGATCTCAACCATTCATTCCTTCATTAATGCATTGTCCTTGTCTCATTGAAACATTCACAAGAGAAGGGAGGAAAAAAAAGAAGAGAAAGGTTTAGGGAGGTTCAGAGTCCCCCTTTTTATCTCCCGAAATCTCTCCACCGTCCTGTCTATTTTGTTTCGTTCTTCTTGGCTATCTTAGGCTTGTAAGGAACTTGGAGAAGCTAGGAAGGAGAGGAGAAGAGAATAATAAACCAAACCAAATCGAGCCTTAAGTCCCAATCACTTGGGGTCGGTTACATAAATCCTTTTTCCTCCATTGAGCTCTATCAAGGGCCATTTGTTCAAACAAATCTACTATACTCATATCGTTGCGCACCACAGCATCTAATGTCAATTTAGGTCTACCCCTCCCTGTAGCATTGCTACCCAAAGTTATCCTAGCCTGCTCTCTTAACTACTGCATCTCTTGGTCTTCTATAGATATGCCCAAACCACATTAGCCTATTTTCCCTCAGCTTCTCTTCTATGGGTACTACACCTACCATCTCACGAACCGTTTCATTTCTAATCCTGTCTCTTCTAGTCTTACTACACAGCCACCTCAACGTTCTCATTTTTGCTACACTCATCTTGTTCACCTATTGTTTCTTAATAGGCCAACATTCTGTCCCGTAAAGCATCGCTGGTCTAATGGCAGTTCCATAGAATTTTCCCTTCAATTTTATGGGTATCCTTTTGTCATAGTACACCAGTAGCGCTCCTCCACTTGAGCCACCCCACTTGAATCCTATGGGTCACATCATCGGCAATCTCTCCATCTCTACTAATGATTGGACCTAAGTACCTAAAATGATCACTCTTAGGTATCTCCTGGTCTTGGATCATCACTCTTTCTTCGTGCGTACTGCTGGTACCACTAAACTTGCACACCATATAATCAGTTTTATTCCTACTTATTCGAAAACCTTTTGACTCTAATGCTTCCCTCCAAATTTCTAGTTTCGTATTAACACCTCTAGCGGTTGCATCTACGAGGACAATGTCATCTGCAGACATCATACACCATGGGATATCTTCCTAAAATTGTCTAGTCAATTCATCCATAACTAAGGCAAAAAGGTATGGGCTCAAGGCTGACCCTTGATGCAATCCTACAGTGATTGAGAATTCACTCGTTTCCCCTACAGAAGAAGAGAATAATAAAGAAGAAAATTCAACTTGGTTTCTAAACTTTCCATTCTCTTTGTCTATAAATCAAAGAATGGAAAGGAAATTTTTAAGACTCCTTTTTTTTCCATTTCTTCTCCTAAGGGCCTGTTTGGAACTTAGGGGAAAAGGAAGGGAAAAAAAGAGAGGAAATTAGTGAAAAGAAACAATGTTGTGTTATTTGTTATATCCATTAAACTGGCCCCGTATAAAATTGCCATCCCTATAATGTACATATATAGTACATATCACATGTGAACGCATGATACTGGAAGAGTTGTATCGAATGAAATTATCAGCCCTGGTGTCAATATTATTCATATAGAAAGTTGTACTGGTCGAAAAACGATAGGTCTTTCTAAACAAATTATAGTCCAAAGAACAATTTTGGATCCAAATAAATATCGATTTTTGTTAAAGATAAATTTTCTAAAGGATGATATTCTTAACAAACCCTATGAAATGAACATTCCCGAGGATATCAGTTTGAGCATACTATTTCTTTTGATATCATTACAAAATTAAACTAGTGCCAATGTACATATATGGTACATCTCACATATAAATGATACCAGAAGCATACTAGACCCGCACTAATACAATTGGGTTTGAAAGCCTTCATTTTGTAGGGCTTGTTGAGACTGCGATTCATTCATAAAATACCTTTATTGGATATCAATTGATTAGCTAAATAATGAATTATTTACATTTGATTACTAAAATTCTCTTTAAATTGCTAAAATAAAACATTATTTATTAAAGTATTGATCGATGTGGAGACATATCATTTCGATTAATGTGCTCCAAGATGAATAGTTATGAAATGAATTTGAATAGGAGAATAAGTCGGTGAAGAAGTTATCCGAGTACAATACAATGTTTGTTTTATTTTTTGCCAAATAGATATTAACGACATAAGTAATTGGATTGAGTTGAAATTAATTGGATATATAGTCAAATAATTTAAATTATTCTTTAATGCAATTTAAAGTATAATTAAAGAAACTTAAAGAATAATTTGAGGACGACAGACAGACAGAGATAATTGGCCACATAGATATCGTCACCCATGGAGAAGTTTGTCGAGGGAGAAAAAAAATAATTTCTCATCAAAATTCAATATTTTCAAGTGAGAGACCCTTTCAAAAAAAATTCAAGAAAAAGTGGGTGTGTGCGAAAAATTATTTTGACATATTTTTAGAATCTAGCTTCTAAAAATCAATTTAGAATATTTAAAAAAAATTCTACTACATAATTGATTTTTAAAATTAATAGATTCTGAGAACCTGACAAATAAAAGAAATTCTCAAAATTTCAAAGCTGGGTTTGTGAAAACATTTTTTTATCACTATATAATTAGTCTTGATTTGATTCAAAATGAGAGCGATCCTAGTGTTTAACTAAAACAATTTTTTTTCCCGACCAATTGAGGGTATAATGGTCATGTATTTTGATGTACAAATTACTTTTCATCGGAATTGATTCAGCAGGAAAGTAGGTTGGACAAGCTTTATAATGGTTCAAACCACGAGCAAATTGGAGTTCGATAGTATCCGAGGCAAGTCCGCGAAATTGGACTTATTGTGCAATGTTAAAGATGCGCTTAGGGCGCACTGGAATGCGCCTGGAGCTCATAAGATTGCGCCTGAGGCGCATTCGAGCTGCATAACACGTAAAATTTTGCGGACTCGCCCCAGACACTCCTGAACTCCAATTTGCATGTGGTTTGGACCGTTAGAAAGCTTGTCAAATTTACTTTCAAGCCCAAGTGGTTTGGATAAAATATCATATGTACATCGAAAGAAGTGACCATTTTACCCTCGATGGGTCAAAATATGATTCATTCTGGTAAAACGCGTGTATGTTTCTCATTTTGAATTGGATCAAGACCCATTATATGTCACTAAATAGTGTTTTTAAAGTACTAATAGGCGGGGATATCTATCACAAAGGTATTTGCCTTTCGGTCATGAAATCTTGGTAGAAACCAGACAACTACAAAAATCGTCAAAGCCAGTAAGGCTAAAACACATTCAATGTTTCGTTTGATAATCAAATTCCTAATTCTAAGGCCTTTCTTCTTTGCTTAATTATCTCACAATGTTAATAGAGTATCCACATTTTGTCAAGTCATATGAAAATTAACTTCGTCATCGACGTTCGCCCAAAGCGGGGCTCAAATATTTCGAAATGTAAATTTGGGTGACTAAAACTATCAACAGGAATAAAAATTTATTATTTAATTGTCCATTTCCATCATCTTTTAATAGATTGAAAATCTTTTTTATAACTATATAATTGGTCTCGATTCGATTCAAAATGAGAGCGAAACTAGTGTTTAACTAAAACAGTTTTTTTTCCCGACCAATTGAGAGTAAAATGGTCATGTATTTTGATGTACAAATTACTTTTCATCGGAATCAATTCGGTAGGAAAGTAGGTTGGACAAGCTTTCTAACGGTTCAAACCACGAGCAAATTGGAAATCGGTAGTATTCGGGGCAAGTCCGCGAAGTTGGACTTGTTGTGCAATGTTCAAGATGCGCCTAAGGCGCACTGGAATACGCCTGGGGCACATAAGATTGCGCCTGAGGTGCATTAGTGCTGCATAACACGTAAAATTTTGCGGACTCGCCCCAGACACTCCTGAACTCCAATTTGCACGTTGTTTGGACCGTTAAAAAGCTTGTCAAATTTACTTTCAGGCCCAAGTGGTTTGGATAAAATATCATCTGTACGTTGAAAGACGTGACCATTTTACCCTCGATGGGTCAAAATACGATTCATTCTGGTAAAACGCGTGTATGTTTCTCATTTTGAATTGGATCATGACCCATTATATGTCAATAAATAGTGTTTTTAAAGTACTTATAGGCGGCGATATCTAACCACAAAGATATTTGCCTTTCGGTCATGAAAACTTGGTAGAAACCAGACAACTACAAAAATCGTCAAAGCCAGTAAGGCTAAAACACATTCAATGTTTTCTTTGGTAATCAAATTCCTATTTCTATGGCCTTTCTTCTTTGCTTAATTATCTCACAATGTTCATAGAGTATCCACACTTTGTCAAGTCGTGGGAAAATTAACTTCGTCATCGACGTTCGCCCAAAGTGGGGCTCAAATATTTTGAAATGTAAATTTGGGAGAGTAAAACTATCAACACGAATAAAAAATTATTATTTTAATTGTCCATTTCCATCATCTTTTAATAGAGTGAAAACATTTTTTATCATTATATAATTGGTCTTGATTTGATTCAAAATGAGAGCGATACCCACTAGTGTTTAACTAAAATAATTTTTTTTCCCGACCAATTGAGGGTAAATGGTCACGTATTTTGATGTACAAATTATTTTTCATTGGAATCGATTCGGTAGGAAATTAGGTTTGACAAGCTTTCTAACAGTTCAAACCACGAGCAAATTGGAGTTCGGTAGTATTCACGGCAAGTCCGCGAAGTTGGACTTGTACAATGTTCAAGATGCGCCTGGGGTGCACTGGAATGCGCCATGGGTGCATTAGTGCTGCATAACACGTAAATTTTGCAAACTCGCTCCAGACACTCCCGAACTCCAATTTTCGCGTGGTTTGGACCATTAGAAAGCTTGTCAAATTTACTTTCAAGCCCAAGTGTTTTTGATAAAATATCATCCGTATGTGGAATGAAATGACCATTTTACCATCGATGGGCCAAAATATGATTCATTATGGTAAAACACGTGTATGTTTCTCATTTTGAATTGGATCAAGACCCATTATATGTCAATAAATAGTGTTTTTAAAGCACTAAAAGGCGGCAATATTAAACCACAAAGATATATTCCTTTTGGTCATGAAAACTTGGTAAAAACCAGACGACTACAAAAATCGTCAAAGCCAGTAAGGCTAAAACACATTCAATGTTTTGTTTGGTAATCAAATTCCTAAGTCTAAGGTCTTTCTTCCTTGCTTAATAATCTCACAATGTTCATAGAGTATCCACACTTTGTCAAGTCCTACGAAAATTTGCTTCGTCATTGACGTTCGCCCAAAGCGGTTGTCACACTCCAAAAATGAGAAGTGACCGGCCGTGATCCATGAGGCCAATCCATGGAACACGCAGCCTGATTAAATTAAAGTAGCCAAAATTCAAACGATCGCTCTTCGTTATTTATCAAATCCAAAGCCAAATATGTCTCATCATATATAAACATGGGGCACAAACATCCCATGAACCAACAATATCCAGTGATCAAATAATAATAAAATGAATCCGTTATCTAATATATGTTTCGAATGCGGAAGCGATTATTAAATTAAAACTAAGATGAGACACCCTATGGAGGTCGACACAAGAAATCCCCGAGATGCCACCAGAGTCCCTGCCTAACTCCCCAACTTGCCTGAAAAAGAAGTTGGAATAAATCCGTCAGCTGACGAGCTCAGTGACTAGTAAAGCATGTATAATAATACAGTTCTAAAACATGGCAAAAAATAGACTATCACGTTAACATATTTTGGCATACGAAGGTGTACATCAAACCAACAAATAAGGCCATAAATCATTTACCAAATAGGTCTCAATGGTAATCACAAAACCAATCTCCAACAAAATGGGGAACCACAATCAATATCGATAGAACCAAATGCCAGTGAATAAATGTCTCATAATTGGATCCAATATCGAAACTTAGAGTCACCACGAGTAGGCAGCCCGTGGAACTTTTCCCTAAGATCGATCCGGTCTATAACAACCGTTGAGCATTAGGGTCACCGGCCTAATCCGGTCTCTTCCCTAATGGCCAGAGTCACCCGCACACAGAGGATTAATTTCCCTGAACTTCCAAAATAAATGTTCCCATCAATATCCACAAAGTTCTCACCAAAAGATTATTCGATCAACAAAATGGTTTCACCAATCCGCATGCCAATTTCAAGAACCAAATAAAACAAATATATGTTCCCAATTTCAATCATTAATTTTCTAAAACAATAATTTAAGGGATACGGGAAAGTTCACAAATATGTAACATGCTTAACCACTCACCTGAGTCCAAAGGTACTATAACCGAACAATGCAACTTGATCATGGAAAAAGAAAATAGCCTGTACACAAATCGCCATACAATTAGCAAACCCAAAACTCTAATTCCTAAGTCCAAGCTCCACATACACACGAACAACCCAATATGCCTTCTAAGTGCCAAAACTGAAAACTCACCTTTACTCCCTTCAATATATATGACAACGGCTCCACACCTGCACCAAATCCAGCCTATTGCATCGGCACCATTAAAAGTCCACCACTGGTATTAATATTCAAATCATCCCACAAATGACCAATATTTAAGCAGCCCCAACTAAATACCACGGACCGATCACCGCCACACACACCACGCCGCACACCTTCACTGCCACACATACTACGCCGCTCACCTCTCTCTCTTTCTCTCTGAACACAAACAAAACCCATTAAACTAGTCTCCAATCCAAGGGTTTTGACCAATCTGTAGACTATACGCACCAAAGAAAAAGGAATGAATGAAGTGGAATATTACCTTGGGGAACCAAGAAGTTCGACGACTGCGGCTCTCCTATGAAAGTCGAAAGTTCTCTCTAATAAAAACCTATTAAACTCATGAATATCTAAGTACAACTCGTATAGCTACCCACTAAGAGCATCCGCAATGTAATAATAAAAAATGAATAATCAAAACTTGCCACGTCAGCTTTTGATTATTCATTTAGAGGGTTGCTAAAATTAACAACGTGAAGTCTCACATTGTTTATTTTGTACCCATAATCAAAATCAATGGGTCCACTGCCAACTCTTCCTTCCCTCCAAACTTTTACTCTTCATTTCATCCGAAAAAAAATTCCCGCCGGTTTGTCCCTCCAATGATTCCCCGTCCCCTCCAATTCTTTCATGCCTACTGCCATTCTTGCCTATTTATTCTTCTTTCAATGGAAAATCACTATTCTCAATCATCTCAAACTATGGAATCAGAATAATATCCAAAAAAAAAAAACTATAGAATCAGAATCACAATTGTGATAATAATTTGAATAGTTTTTTTGAAAAAAAAGAGTTTAGTGAAAAATATTAGTTTTTTTCAAAAAGAAAATGATTTTTTTTTTGTGTAAAATCGGTTTTTGAAAACAGTTTTTTTTTTTTTAAACAGTTTTTTTTTTTAAAAAAAAAACAGTTTTTCAAACTATTTTTTTAAAAATTTTCTAAAAAAAATTATTTTTAATAGTTATATTTTGAAAACATTGTTGAGAGAGAGAATGTTTTGTATAATGATGGGTGTATTTGGTTGAGAAAATGTGGGATCATTAGATTTGATTATTGGCAAAAAGTTGTTAGTTTCGATTATTCAAAGGCCAAAATTTGATGAGTTGCTAAGAGATTGCTAAGTTTGGTTATTACAATGTGAGCACTTTTTTGAACAAATATTGCTAACTTTAGCAACCTCTTAGTTTTGATTATTACATTGCGGATGCTCTAAAGTTGCGGCCTAAATTATAGCTAACTAGTCAATTAAAGTTTAGGTAAATAAATAACAATATGAATTTACTAAATCTGACTTAATACCAAATTCTATAATCAAGCATGTACCCACTAATTTATCCAAAATTAATCTCATACCCCAAAGATTACAATCATGACAATAATACCCATAGTGCGCACAAAAACAACTAATTAGAACCCGACCTCAACGCCTAATTAATATGGCTCATAAAATTAATTAAATAAAAACACTAGGGCGTAACAGCGGTGCTCTAATATTTCGAAATGCAAATTTGGCTGACTAAAACTATCAACACAAATAAAATTTATTAATTTAATTGTCTATTTCCATCATCTTTTAATAGAGTGAAAACCTTTTATCACTACATAATTGGTCTTGATTCGATTCAAAATGAGAGCGACACTAGTGTTTAACTAAAACAATTTTTCTTTCCCAACCAATTGAGGGTAAATGGTCATTTATTTTGATGTACAAATTACTTTTCATCGGAATCGATTTGGCAGGAAAGTAGGTTGGACAAGCTCTCCAACGGTTCAAACGACGAGCAAATTGAAGTTCGGTAGTATTCGCGGCAAGTCCACGAAGTTGGACTTGTTGTGCAATGTTCAAGATGCGCCTGGGGTGCACTGGAATGCGCCATGGGCGCATAATATTGCGCCTGAGGGGCATTAGTGCTGCATAACACGTAAATTTTGCAAACTCGCTCCAGACACTCCCGAACTCCAATTTTCGCGTGGTTTGGACCGTTAGAAAGCTTGTCAAATTTACTTTCAAGCCCAAGTGTTTTGGATAAAATATCATCTGTACGAGAAAGAAGTGACCATTTTACCATCGATGGGTCAAAATATGATTATTTGGTAAAACCCGTGTATGTTTCTCATTTTGAATTGGATCAAGACCCATTATATGTCAATAAATAGTGTTTTTAAAGTACTAAAAGGCGGCCAGATCTTACCACAAAGATATTTGCCTTTCGGTCATGAATACTTGGTAGAAACCAGACAACTACAAAAATCGTCAAAGCTAGTAAGGCTAAAACACATTCAATGTTTCGTTTGGTAATCAAATTCCTAAGTCTAAGGCCTTTCTTCTTTGCTTAATTATCTCACCATGTTCATAGAGTATCCACACGTTGTCAAGTCCTAGGAAAATTTGCTTCGTCATCGACGTTCGCCCAAAGAGGGTTTCAAATATTTGGAAATGTAAATTTGGGTGACAAAAACAACCAACACGAATAAAAATTTACTATTTTAATTGTCCATTTCCATCAACTTTTAATAGAGTGGAAACCTTTTTTTATCACTATATAATTGGTCTTGATTCGACTCAAAATGAGAGCGATACTAGTGTTTAACTAAAACAATTTTTTTCCTGACCAATTGAGGGTAAAATGGTCATGTATTTTGATGTTCAAATGACTTTTTATCGGAATCGATTCGGTAGGAAAGTAGGTTAAACAAGCTTTCTAACGGTTCAAACCATGAGCAAATTGGAATTCGGAAGTATTCGGGGCAAGTCCGCAAAGTTGGACTTGTTGTGCAATGTTCAAGATGCGCCTAGGGCACACTGGAATATGCCTAGGGCACATAAGATTGCGCCTGAGGTGCATTTGTGCTGCATAACACGTAAAATTTTGTGGACTCACCCCAGACACTCTCGAACTCCAATTTGTGCGTTGTTTGGGCCGTTAAAAAGCTTGTCAAATTTACTTTCAAGCCCACGTGGTTTGGATGAAATATCATCTGTAAGTCGAAAGACGTGACCATTTTACCCTCGATGGGTCAAAATATGATTCATTCTGGTAAAACGCGTGTATGTTTCTCATTTTGAATTGGATCAAGACCCATTATCTGTCAATAAATAGTGTTTTTAAACAACTAATAGGCTATGATATCTAACCACAAAGGTATTTGCCTTTCGGTCATGAAAACCTGGTAGAAACCAGACAACTACAAAAATCGTGAAAGCCAGTAAGGCTAAAACACATTCAATGTTTTCTTTGGTGATCAAATTCCTATTTCTATGGCCTTTCTTCTTTGCTTAATTATCTCACAATGTTCATAGAGTATCCACACTTTGTAAAGTCGTAGGAAAATTAACTTCGTCATCGACATTCGCCCAAAGCAGGGCTCAAATATTTTGAAATGTAAATTTGGGTAACAAAAACTATCAACACGAATAAAAATTTATTATTTTAATTGTCCATTTCCATCATCTTTTAATCGAGTGAAAACATTTTCTATCATTATATAATTGGTCTTGATTTGATTCAAAATGAGAGCGATACCCGCTAGTGTTTAACTGACATAATTTTTTTCCCGACCAATTGAGGGTAAAATGGTCATGTATTTTAATGTACAAATAATTTTTCATCGGAATCGATTCGGTAGGAAAGTAGGTTTGACAAGATTTCTAACTGTTCAAACCACGAGCAAATTGGAGTTCGGTAGTATTCGCGGCGAGTCCGCGAAGTTGGACTTGTTGTACAAGGTTCAAGATGCGCCTGGGGTGCACTGGAATGCGCCAGGGGCGCATAATATTGCTCCTGAGGCGCATTAGTGCTGCATAACACGTAAATTTTGCAAACTCGCTCCAGACACTCCCGAACTCCAATTTTCGCGTGGTTTGGACCGTTAGAAAGCTTGTCAAATTTACTTTCAAGCCCAAGTGTTTTGGATAAAATATCATCTGTACGAGGAAAGAAGTGACCATTTTACCATCGATGGGTCAAAATATGATTCATTATGGTAAAACCCGTGTTGTTTCTCATTTTGAATTGGATCAAGACCCATTATATGTCAATAAATAGTGTTTTTAAAGTACTAAAAGGCGGCCAGATCTTACCACAAAGATATTTGCCTTTCGGTCATGAATACTTGGTAGAAACCAGACAACTACAAAAATCGTCAAAGCTAGTAAGGCTAAAACACATTCAATGTTTCGTTTGGTAATCAAATTCCTAAGTCTAAGGCCTTTCTTCTTTGCTTAATTATCTCACCATGTTCATAGAGTATCCACACTTTGTCAAGTCCTAGGAAAATTTGCTTCGTCATCGACGTTCGCCCAAAGAGGGTTTCAAATATTTGGAAATGTAAATTTGGGTGACAAAAACAACCAACACGAATAAAAATTTACTATTTTAATTGTCCATTTCCATCAACTTTTAATAGAGTGGAAACCTTTTTTTATCACTATATAATTGGTCTTGATTCGACTCAAAATGAGAGCGATACTAGTGTTTAACTAAAACAATTTTTTTCCTGACCAATTGAGGGTAAAATGGTCATGTATTTTGATGTTCAAATGACTTTTTATCGGAATCGATTCGGTAGGAAAGTAGGTTGGACAAGCTCTCCAACGGTTCAAACGACGAGCAAATTGAAGTTCGGTAGTATTCGCGGCAAGTCCACGAAGTTGGACTTGTTGTGCAATGTTCAAGATGCGCCTGGGGTGCACTGGAATGCGCCATGGGCGCATAATATTGCGCCTGAGGCGCATTAGTGCTGCATAACACGTAAATTTTGCAAACTCGCTCCAGACACTCCCGAACTCCAATTTTCGCGTGGTTTGGACCGTTAGAAAGCTTGTCAAATTTACTTTCAAGCCCAAGTGTTTTGGATAAAATATCATCTGTACGAGGAAAGAAGTGACCATTTTACCATCGATGGGTCAAAATATGATTCATTATGGTAAAACCCGTGTATGTTTCTCATTTTGAATTAGATCAAGACCCATTATATGTCAATAAATAGTGTTTTTAAAGTACTAAAAGGCGGCCAGATCTTACCACAAAGATATTTGCCTTTCGGTCATGAATACTTGGTAGAAACCAGACAACTACAAAAATCGTCAAAGCTAGTAAGGCTAAAACACATTTAATGTTTCGTTTGGTAATCAAATTCCTAAGTCTAAGGCCTTTCTTCTTTGCTTAATTATCTCACCATGTTCATAGAGTATCCACACTTTGTCAAGTCCTAGGAAAATTTGCTTCGTCATCGACGTTCGCCCAAAGAGGGTTTCAAATATTTGGAAATGTAAATTTGGGTGACAAAAACAACCAACACGAATAAAAATTTACTATTTTAATTGTCCATTTCCATCAACTTTTAATAGAGTGGAAACCTTTTTTTATCACTATATAATTGGTCTTGATTCGACTCAAAATGAGAGCGATACTAGTGTTTAACTAAAACAATTTTTTTCCCGACCAATTGAGGGTAAAATAGTCATGTATTTTGATGTTCAAATGACTTTTTATCGGAATCGATTCGGTAGGAAAGTAGGTTAAACAAGCTTTCTAACGGTTCAAACCATGAGCAAATTGGAATTCGGAAGTATTCGGGGCAAGTCCGCAAAGTTGGACTTGTTGTGCAATGTTCAAGATGCGCCTAGGGTGCACTGGAATACGCCTACGGCACATAAGATTGCGCCTGAGGTGCATTTGTGCTGCATAACACGTAAAATTTTGTGGACTCGCCCCAGACACTCTCGAACTCCAATTTGTGCGTTGTTTGGACCGTTAAAAAGCTTGTCAAATTTATTTTCAAGCCCACGGGTTTGGATGAAATATCATCTGTAAGTCGAAAGACGTGACCATTTTACCCTCGATGGGTCAAAATATGATTCATTCTGGTAAAACGCGTGTATGTTTCTCATTTTGAATTGGATCAAGACCCATTATCTGTCAATAAATAGTAATAGGCTACGATATCTAACCACAAAGGTATTTGCCTTTCGGTCATGAAAACCTGGTAGAAACCAGACAACTACAAAAATCGTCAAAGCCAGAAAGGCTAAAACACATTCAATGTTTTCTTTGGTAATCAAATTCGTATTTCTATGGCCTTTCTTCTTTGCTTAATTATCTCACAATGTTCATAGAGTATCCACACTTTGTAAAGTCGTAGGAAAATTAACTTCGTCATCGACGTTCGCCCAAAGCAGGGCTCAAATATTTTGAAATGTAAATTTGGGTGACAAAAACTATCAACACGAATAAAAATTTATTATTTTAATTGTCCATTTCCATCATCTTTTAATCGAGTGAAAACATTTTCTATTATTATATAATTGGTCTTGATTTGATTCAAAATGAGAGCGATACCCGCTAGTGTTTAACTGAAATAATTTTTTTTCCCGACCAATTGAGGGTAAAATGGTCATGTATTTTAATGTACAAATATTTTTCATCGGAATCGATTCGGTAGGAAAGTAGGTTTGACAAGATTTCTAACTGTTCAAACCACGAGCAAATTGGAGTTCGGTAGTATTCGCGGCAAGTCCGCGAAGTTGGACTTGTTGTACAAGGTTCAAGATGCGCCTGGGGTGCACTGGAATGCGCCAGGGGCGCATAATATTGCTCCTGAGGCGCATTAGTGCTGCATAACATGTAAATTTTGCGAACTCGCTCCAGACACTCCAGAACTCCAATTTTCGCGTGGTTTGGACCATTAGAAAGCTTGTCAAATTTACTTTCAAGCCCAAGTGTTTTGGATAAAATATCACCCGTATGTGGAAAGAAATGACCATTTTACCATCGATGGGCCAAAATATGATTCATTATGGCAAAACACGTGTATGTTTCTCATTTTGAATTGGATCAAGACCCATTATATGTCAATAAATAGTGCTTTTAAAGCACTAAAAGGCGGCAATATCTAACCTTAAAGATATATTCCTTTTGGTCATGAAGACATGTTAAAAACCAAACGACTACAAAAATCGTCAAAGCCAGTAAGGCTAAAACACATTCAATGTTTCGTTTGGTAATCAAATTCATAAGTCTAAGGCCTTTCTTCCTTGCTTAATAATCTCACAATGTTCATAGAGTATCCACACTTTGTCAAGTCCTAGGAAAATTTTCTTCGTCATTGACGTTCGCCCAAAGCGGTGCTCTAATATTTCGAAATGCAAATTTGGGTGACTAAAACTATCAACACAAATAAAATTTATTTTTTTAATTGTCTATTTCCATCATCTTTTAATAGAGTGAAAACATTGTATCACTATATAATTGGTCTTGATTCGATTCAAAATGAGAGCGAAACTAGTGTTTAACTAAATCAATTTTTTTTCCCAACCAATTGAGGGTAAATGGTCATGTATTTTGATGTACAAATTACTCTTCATCTGAATCGATTCGGTAGGAGAGTAGGTTGGACAAGCTTTTTGACGGTTCAAACCACGAGCAAATTGGAGTTCGGTAGTATTCTCGGCAAGTCCGTGAAGTTGGACTTGTTGTGCAATCTTCAAGATGCGCCTCGGGTGCATTGGAATGCGCTTGGGGCAGATAATATTGCGCTTGAGGCGCATTAGTGTAGCATAGCACGTAAAACTTTGCGGACTCGCCCTAGACACTCCCGAACTACAATTTTCACGTAGTTTGGACCGTTAGAAAGCTTTTCAAATTTACTTTCAAGACCAAGTGTTTTGGATAAAATATCATCTGTATGTGGAAAGAAGTGACCATTTTACCATCGATGTGTCAAAATATGATTCATTATGGTTAAACACGTGTATGGTTCTTATTTTGAATTCGATCAAGACCCATTATATGTGAATAAATAGTGTTTTTAAAGTATTAAAAGGCGGCGAGATCTTACCACAAAGATATTTGCCTTTCGGTCATGAATACTTGGTAGAAACCAGACAACTTCAAAAATCGTCGAAGCCAGTAAGGCTAAAACACATTCAATGTTTCGTTTGGTAATCAAATTCCTAAGTCTAAGGCCTTTCTTCTTTGCTTAATTATCTCACCATGTTCAGAGAGTATCCGCACTTTGTCAAGTCCTAGGAAAATTTGCTTTGCCATCGACGTTCACCCAAAGAGGATTTCAAATATTTGGAAATGTAAATTTGGGTGACAAAAACTACCAACACGAATAAAAATTTACTATTTTAATTGTCCATTTCCATCATCTTTTAATAGAGTGAAAACCTTTTTTATCACTATATAATTGGTCTTGATTCGATTCAAAATGAGAACGATACTTGTGTTTAACTAAAACAATTTTTTTTCCCGACCAATTGAGGGTAAAATGGTCATGTATTTTGATGTTCAAATTACCTTTCATCGGAATCGATTCGATAGGAAAGTAGGTTGGACAAACTTTCTAACGGTTCAAACCACGAACAAATTTGAGTTCGGTAGTATTCGCGGCAAGTCCGCGAAGTTGAACTTGTTGTGCAATGTTCAAGATGCGCCTAGGGTGCACTGGAATGTGCCTGTGGCGCATAAGAATGTGCCTGAGGCGTATTTGTGCTGCATAACACGTAAAACTTTGCGGACTCACCCCAGACACTCCCGAACTCCAATTTTCACGTGGTTTGGACCATTAGAAATCTTGTCAAATTTACTTTCAAGCCCATGGGTTTTGGATAAAATATCATCTGTACGTGGAAAGAAGTGACCATTTTACCATCGATGGGCCACAATATGATTCATTATGGAAAAACACGTGTATGTTTCTCATTTTGAATTGGATCAAGACCCATTGTATGTCAATAAGTAGTGTTTTTAAAGTACTAAATGGCGGCGATATCTAACCACAAAGATATATTCCTTTTGGTCATGAAAACTTGGTAAACCAGACAACTTCGAAAATCGTCGAAGCAAGTACGGCTAAAATACCTTCAATGTTTCATTTGATAATCAAATTCCTAATTCTAAGGCCTCTCTTCTTTGCTTAATTATCACACAATGTTCATAGAGTATCCACACTTTGTCAAGTCATAGGAAAATTTGCTTCGTCATCGATCGCCCAAAGCGGGACTCAACTATTTCGAAATGTAAATTTGGATGACTAAAACTATCAACACAAATTAAAACTTATTATTTTAATTGTTCATTTCCATCATCTTTTAATAGAGTCAAAACCTTTTTTATCACTTTATAATTGGTCTTGATTCGATTCATAATGAGAGCGATACTAGTGTTTAACTAAAACAATATTTTTTCCCGACCAATTGTGGGTAAAATGGTCAAGTATTTTGATGTACAAATTACTTTTCATCGGAATCGATTCGGTAGGAAACTAGGTTGGAAAAGCTTTCTAACGGTTCAAACCACGAGCTAATTGGAGTTCGGTAGTATCCAAGGCAAGTCCGCCAAGTGGGACTTGTTGTGCAATGTTCAAGATGCGCTTAGGGCGCCCTAGAATTCGCCTGGGGCGCATAAAATTACGCCTGAGGCGGATTAGTGCTGCATAACGCGTAAAACTTTGCGGACTCACCCCAGACACTCCCGGACACCAATTTGCTCGTGGTTTCGATCGTTAGAAAGCTTGTCAAATTTACTTTCAAGCCCCAAGTCGTTTTGATAAATATCATCTGTACGTCGAAAAAAGTGACCATTTTACCTTCGATGGGTCAAAATATGATTCATCCTGGTAAAACGCGTGCATGTTTCTCATTTTGAATTGGATCAAACCCATTATATGTCAATAAATAGTCTTTTTAAAGTACTAAAACACGGGGATATCTAACCACAAAGATATTTGCCTTTTGGTCAGGAAAACTTGGAAAAAACTAGACAACTACAAAAATTGTCGAAGCCCGTAAGGCGAAAAAACTTCAATGTTTCGTTTGGTAATCAAATTCCTAAGTCTAAGGCCATTCTACTTTACTTAATTATCTCACAATGTTCATAGATTATCTACCCTTTGTCAAGTCATAGGAAAATTTGCTTCATCATTGACGTTCGCCCAAAGCGGGGCTCAAATATTTCAAAATGCAAATTTGGGTGTCTAAAACTATCAACAAAAATAAAAATTTATTGTTTTAATTGTCCATTTCCATCATCTTGTAATCGAGTGAAAACATTTTTTATCGCTATATAATTGCTATTGATTCGATTCAAACTGAGAGCGATACTAGTCTTTAACGAAAACAATTTTTTCCCCAACAAATTAAGGTTAAAATGCACATGTATTTTGATGTACAAATTACTTTTCATCGGAATCAATTCGGTAGGAAAGTAGGTTGGACAAGCTTTCTAACGTTTCAAACCACTAGCAAATTGGAGTTCAGTACTATCCGGGGGAAGTCTGCATAGTTAGACTTATTGTGCAATATTGAAGATCCGCCTAGGGCGCCCTAGAATGCGCCAGTGCTGCATAACGCGTAAAACTTTGCGGACTCGCCCAGACACTCCCGAACACCAATTTGCTCGCGGTTTGGATCGTTAGAAAGCTTGTCAAATTTACTTTCAAGCCCAAGTGGTTTGGATAAATATCATCACTATGTCGAAGGAAGTGACCATTTTACCCTTGATGGGTGAAAATATGATTCATTCTGGTAAAACGCGTGTATGTTTCTGATTTTGAATTGGATCAAGGCCCATTATAAGTCAATAAATAGTGTTTTTAAACAACTACAAGGCGGCGATATCTAATCACAAACATATTTGCCTTTCGGTCATGAAAACTTGGTAGAAACCAGACAACTAAAAAACTCGTTGAAGCCAGCGAGGCTAAAACATATTAAATGTTTTGTTTGGTAATCAAACTCCTAATCCTAAGGCCTTTCTTCTATGCTTAATTATCTCACAATATTCATAGAGTATCACACTTTGTCAAGTTTTAGGAAAGTTTATTTTGTCATCGACGGTTGCCCAAAGCGGGGCTCAAAATTTTCAAAATGTAAATTTGGATGACTAAAACTATCAACACGAATAAAGATTTCTTATTTTAATTATCCATGTTCATCATCTTTTAATAGAGTGAAAACCATTTTTATCACTATATAATTGGTCTTGATTCGATTCAAAATGAGAGCGAAACTAGTGTTTAACTAAAACAATTTTTTTTCCCGACCAATTGAGGGTAAAATGGTCATGTAATTTGATGTACAAATTACTTTTCATCGGAATTGATTAGGTAGGAAAGTAGGTCTGATAAACTTCTAATGGTTCAAACCACGAACTAAATGGAGTTCGGTAGGATACGGGGAAAGTCCGCGAAGTTGGACTTGTTGTGCAATGTTCAAGATGCGCCTAGGGCGCACTGGAATGCGACTTGGGCGCATAAGATTGCCCTTGAGGTGCATTAGTCTTGCGTAACACGTAAAACTTTGCGGACTCGCCCTAGACACTCCCGAACTCCAATTTGCGGGTGGTTTGGACCGTTACAAAGCTTGTCAAATATACTTTCAAGCCCAATTTGTATGGATGAAATATCATATGTACGTCGAATGAAGTGACCATTTTACCCTCAATGGGTCAAAATTTGATTCATTCTGGTAAAACGCGTGTATGTTTCTCATTTTGAATTGATTCAAGACCCATTATATGTCAGTAAATAGTGTTTTAAAGTACTAAAAGCCGGCGGGATCTTACCAAAAAGATATTCGCCTTTCGGTCATGAAAACTTGGTAGAAACCAGACAACTACAAAAATCGTCGAAGCCAGTAAGGCTAAAACACACTCAATGTTTCGTTTGGTAATCAAATTCCTTATCCTAAGGCCTCTCTTCTTTGCTGAATTATCTCACAATGTTCATAGAGTATCCACACTTTGTCAAGTCGTAGGAAATTTGCTTCGTCATCGACTTTCGCCCAAAGTGGGGCTCAAATATTTCGAAATGAATATTTGGGTGACTAAAACTATCATCACAAATAAAATTTTTTTATTTTAATTGTCCATTTCCGTCATCTTTTAATTGAGTGAAAACATTTTTTTATCACTATATAGTTGGTCTTGATTCGATTCAAAATGAGAGCGATACTAGTCTTTAACGAAAACAATTTTTTTTCCCGACTAATTGAGGGTAAAATTGTCATGTTTTTTGATGTACAAATTACTTTTCGACGGAATCAATTGAGTAGGAAAGTTGGTTGGACGAACTTTCTAACGATTCAAACCACTTGCAAATTGGAGTTCAGTACTATCCAGGGTAAGTCCGCGAAGTTGGACTTTTTGTGCAATGTTTAAGATGCACCTACGGAGCCCTAGAATGTGCCTGGGGCGCATAAGATTGTGCCTAAGGCCCATTAGTGCTGCATAATATGTAAAACATTGCGGACTCGCCCCAGACAATCCCGACCTCCAATTTGCTCGTGGTTTGGACCGTTAGAAAGCTTGTCAAATTTACTTTCAAGCCCAAGTGGTTTGGATAAAATATCATCTGTACGTCGAATGAAGTGACCATGTTACCCTCGATGGGTCAAAATATGATTCATTCTGGTAAAACGCGTGTATGTTTCTCATTTTGAATTGGATTAAGACCCATTACATGTCAATAAATAGTGTTTTTAAAGTACTAAAAGGCGGCTATATCTAACCACAAAGATATTTGACTTTCGGTCATAAAAACTTGGTAGAAACCAGATAACTACAAAAATCTTTGAAGCCAGTGAGGCTAAAACACATTCAATGTTTCGTTTGGTAATCAAACTCCTAATCCTAAGGCCTTTCTTCTTTGCTTAATTATCTCACAATATTCATAGAGTATCCACACTTTGTCAAGTCCTAGGAAAATTTACTTCGTCATCGACGTTCGCCCAAAGCGGGGCTCAAATATTTCAAAATGTAAATTTGGGTGACTAAAACTATCGACACGAATAAAAATTTATCATTTTAATTGTCCATTTTCATCATCTTTTAATTGAGTGAAAACCTTTTTTATCACTATATGATTGGTCTTGATTCGATCCAAAATGAGAGTGATACAAGTGTTTAACTAAATCAATTTTATTTCCCGACCAATTGAGGGTAAAATGGTCATGTAATTTGATGTACTAATTATTTTTCATCAGAATCGATTCAGTAGGAAAGTAGGTTTGATAAACTTCTAACGGTTCAAACCACGAGCAAATTGGAGTTCGTTAGTATATGGGAAAAGTCCGCGAAGTTGGACTTGTTGTGCAATTTTCAAGATGCGCCAAGGGTGCACTAGAATGCGACTGGGGCGCATAAGATTGCCCCTGAGGCGCATTAGTGTTGTGTAACACATAAAACTTTGCGGACTCGCCCTAGATAGTGTTTTTAAAGAACTAAAAGCTGGCGAGATCTTACCAAAAAGATATTTGCCTTTCGGTCATGAAAACTTGTTAGAAACCAGACAACTACAAAAATCGTCGAAGCCAGTAAGGCTAATACGCATTCAATGTTTGGTTTGGTAATCAAATATGTAATAACTCTGAATTTCAATAAATAGAAATTTATTTATTATTCGAGTTATTAATTTAATTGCTTGAATTTCTTTAATTTTCCGGTATTTTGTCATAATTGCGCTTTTGCCCTTCAACTTTCGTTTCTTGCGCTTTAGCGCCACTTAGCAAGCCTAGTGAGCTTCTAACCGGCTTGTTGGGGAAATAAAACTAGAAATCACTTAGTTACTTTTCCCTAACCGCAATTGGACCCTTTTGGCCATCATTAAACCTTGTGAACCCTTTTAACCCTGACTAAGAATGGATTTTTCATTTTCTTTTAATTATTCTTGGTTTTATTCTTTGTCCATTGGACAATAAATGTTAAGGGAACTCTTATCCATTGGATAATAGAAACCCAATTCTTTATATTAAAAGGTTTCAAAGAGAGATTTGAACAAAGTACTATTATCTTTGAAAATTAGACTTTTATATTTAATTAAAGGACATTTTTGACTAGTTTGTTATTTATTTTTCCCTAGCAACTATTATCCATTGGATAATAGAAGTTAGGGGATTTATTACCCAATGGGTAAAAGGGTTAATCTTTCAAAGTACCATGGGTTGATTAGTTTAGTCTTTTCTTTAAACCCATGTGTCAAAGTACATGTTATTTTATTAAGAAGGTACTTAGTCCTAAGATTCTTAAAGTATCATTTTTTAATTTTATATTGGGGTTTTGAACTACCTAAGGTACAAGGTACCCATGTTTATATTATTTTAGTTCATGAAAGACTAGATTAAAGCACTAAGTACACATGTGCCTAATTGTTAGTTTAATAGAGAATCCTAGCCTTTTAAGACTACTTTTGATTCAAAGTACCAAAAGTACTTATTCATTTTATTCTTCTTGCACCTAATAGTATTTATACATATATATATATATGTACTTTCCAAGAGAGAGAGAGAGAGAGAGAGAGAGAGAGAGAGAGAGATGAGCCGAGAGGGAGAGGAGAGGAGAAAGAGAGGGAGAGAAGAAGAGGGATTGGACTTGTACCTTGGCCATTGATCTTCCAATGTACTTCAAGATTCTTGGAGAGTTACTCTTCCAAGCCAACTTAACTTCTATTGTCCTCTTTGTACATTTTAGCAATTGTTTAACCCTAGAATCTTGTACCAAACCTCTTCTCTACCACAAAACTTTCCAAGATCAAATCCTTGGTACAACCCTAGCCATGCAAACCTAGGATCTTGACCTTAATCTTCCATGTGAACACAATTTCATGGAATAAAAAAAATGGGGAATGGGAGAGAGAGAGGGGGCCGGGCAAGAGGGAGAGGGAGGGAGTCTTTGCCTATAAATAGAAGGCCATTCCATGCTTCAAACTCACACCTTCAAGAATTTGCTCTTCCTTCTCTCTAGAATTTCAAGTGTTCTTTGTTCTTAAGTTCAAGAATTCTCTTTGTTCTTGAGTTCTTGAGCAATACCACCAAACCACTTTCAAATACCACTCATAGATCTTTAAAGTAGTCTACTTTAGTTAGTAAAGTTGTTTCTAGGAAAAGAAAGAACATCTCTTTTCCTTTCGAAGCAAACCGAAGGCCATTACGCCGCTAATTTCAAAACTGACGACTAACTTTCCATAATCAACCACCGCCTAGAAGAACAGTAGTTTAAATCTCTACTTACTTTTCCTAAGTATAAGTAGTTTAATCTTGCCTTTCTAACTTTAGTATTGTTTTAAATCATATGTTAAGGAATAGAATGTTAATTGGTAGCAACTTTGATCATTTCTTTTAAAGGTAGATAAGGTTATCTTTTATTGAATGTTGGAAATGCATGGTTTATTTTTCAAGATGTTTCAAGCATGCTATGTAGCTTAGAGTTGGATGATCTTGTTGAATAATCTTATGAAATGCATGTTTGTAAGTAAAGTCTTATACCGCGAAGTCTTGCATGAGAACGAGACACGAGAACCGAGATAGTAGAAACATGGCACCTAGGCTGTGGTTTAACGAGGAAGAAATGTGTTTTCCGAGGAAAAAGATATTTTAGAAACTACATAATGACTATTTCAAGGGTATTATGTGAGTCGTGTGAATGTGTGTGTGCCAATGGGAACCCGGCGCGGCGGAACCATTGTGAGGATACTTGGGAGACCGGCGTGGTGGAACCAAGGTTGGGTAAGTAACATGGTTATCCGAGGAGAGGAGCCAAAGCAAATGTGTGCCAATGGGAACCTGGTGCGGCGGAACCATTGTGAGGATACTCAGGAACCCGGAACGGCAGAACCGAGGTTGGGTGAGTTAAAAAGGAGTCTTTGGAAAAGAAAGGTAGTAGTAACGACACGGTCTACGATGGGTTGCGTAGGAAAAACTTCGAGAATCTTGGACACCAACAATAGTTATGAAATGAATGTGGATATGTTTGTCTTTTGTAGCTGCTTATACACATATCATGTGGAAATCGATGTTATAATGATCTTATGTTCATAAGTTATGGATTAGTAGGTAGGATTTTACTATTGAGCATTCGTAGCTCATGGTGTTACCTTGTGGTGACCCAGGCATATTATATGGGTGGCGACGCCTGTATAATATGTCAGATCTGATAGATGAACAGGGCGAACTCTTCACTTTGGAGGCGTATGGAGCCAAAGAACTCGCTAGGATGGAAGAACAAGAGGAGCAGTAGTTAGGAACCCTAGTTCCCTATTCGTTTCCTATTTTGTGTTTAGAAGACTCTTACGAGGGTTATGATGTAATATTGAGCAGTGACTATTTAATTTCTGTAATAAATTATCCCTTTAACGAACCTAAAATTAGGGGCGTTGCAAAATTCCTAATCCTAAGGACTTTTTTCTTTGCTTATTTATCTCACAATGTTCACAAAGTATCAACAATTTGTCAAGTCGTAGGAAAATTTGATTCGTCATCGACGTTCACGCAAAGTGGGGCTCAACAATTTAGAAATGTAAATTTGCATGACTAAAACTATCAAAACAAATAAAAATTGATAATTTTAATTGTCCATTTCCATCATCTTTTAAAAGAGGGAAAACCTTTTTTATCACTATATAATTGGTCTTGATTCAATTCAAATTGAGAGCGATACTAGTGTTTAACTAAAACAATTTTTTTTCCCGACCGAATGAGGGTAAAATGGTCATGTATTTTGATGTGCAAATTACATTTCATCGGAATCAATTCGGTAGTAAAGTAGGTTGGACAAGCTTTTTAACGGTTGAAACCATGAGCAAATTGTAGTTCGGTAGTATCCGGGGCAAGTCCGCAAAGTTGGACTTGTTGTACAATGTTCAAGATGCGCCTAGGGCTCCCTAGAATGCGCATGGGGCGCACAAGATTGCGCTTGAGGCTCATTCGTGCCGCATAACACGTAAAACTTTGCGGACTCGCCCCAGACACTCCCGAACTCCAATTTGCGCGTGGTTTGGACCGTTAGAAAGCTTGTCAAATTTACTTTCAAGCTCAAGTGGTTTGGATAAATATCATCTGTACGTCGAAAGAAGTGACCAGTTTACGCTCGATGGGTCAAAATATGATTCATTCTGGTAAAACGCGTGTATGTTTCTGATTTTGAATTGGATCAAAACCCATTATATGTCAATAAATAGTGTTTTTAAAGTAGTAAAAGGCGGCTATAAAAAGCACAAAAATATTTGACTTTCGGTCATGAAAACTTCGTCGAAACCAGACAACTACGAAAATCAATGAAGCCAGTAAGGCTAAAACACATTCAATGTTTCGTTTGGTAATCAAATTCCTAATCCTAAGGCCTTTCTTCTTTGCTTTATTTTCTCACAATATTCATAGAGGATCCACACTTTCTCAAGTCGTAGGAAAATTTACTTCGCCATCGATGTTCGCCGAAAACGGGGCTCAAATATTTCAAAATATAAATTTGGGTGACTAAAACTATCAAAACGAATTAAAATTTAATATTTTAATTGTCCATTTCCATCATCATTTAATTGAGTGAAAGCCTTTTTTATCACTATATAATTGGTCTTGATTCGATTCAAAATGAGAGCAATACTAGTGTTTAACTAAAACAAATTTATTTCCCGACTAAGTGAGGGTAAAATGGTCGTGTAATTTGATGTACAAATCACTTTTCACTAGAATCAATTCGGTAGGAAAGTAGGTTTGATAAACTTCTAACGGTTCAAACCACGAGCAAACTGGAGTTCGGTAGTAAATAGGGAAAGTCCGCGAAGTTGGACTTGTTGTGCAATTTTCAAGATGCGCCTAGGGCGCACTGAAATGCGATTGGTACGCATAAGATTGCCCCTGAGGCGCATTAGTTTTGCGTAACACGTAAAACTTTGCGGACTCGCCCTAGACACTCCCGAACTCCAATTTGCGGGTGGTTTGGACCATTACAAAGCTTGTCAAATTTACATTCAAGCCCAAGTTGTTTGGACAAAATATCATATCTACGTCGAATGAAGTGACCATTTTACCCTCAATGGGTCAAAATAAGATTCATTCTGGTAAAACGCGTGTATGTTTCTCATTGTGAATTGGATCAAGACCCATCATATGTTAATAAATAGTGTTTTGAAAGTACTAAATGCCAGCGAGATCTTACCAAAAGGATATTTGCCTTTTGGTCATGAAAACTTGGCAGAAACCAGACAACTACAAAAATCGTCGAAGCCAGTAAGGCTAAAACACATTCAATGTTTCGTTTGGTAATCAAATTCCTAATCCTAAGGCCTTTCTTCGTTGCTTAATTATCTCACATTGTTCACAGAGTATCCACACGTTGTCAAGTCGTAGAAAAATTTGCATGGTTATCGACGTTCGCCCAAACCGGGGCATAACTATTCAAAATGTAAATTTGGGTGACTAAAACTATCAAAACGAATAAAAATTGATTATTTTATTTGTTCATTTCCATCATCTTTTAATAGAGTCAAAACCTTTTTTATCACTATATAATTGGTCTTGATTCGATTCAAAATGAGAGCGATACTAGTGTTTAACTAAAACAATTTTTTTCCCGACCAATTGAGGGTAAAATGGTCAAGTATTTTGATGTACAAGTTACATTTCATCAGAATCGATTCGGTAGGAAAGTAGGTTGGACAAGCTTTCTAACGGTTGAAACCATGAGCAAATTGAAGTTCGGTAGTATCCGAGGCAAGTCCGCGAAGTTGGACATGTCGTCCAATGTTCAAGATGCACCTAGGGCGCCCTCGAATGCGCCTGTGGCGCCTAAGATTGCGCCTAAGGCTCATTAGGGCTGCATAACGCGTAAAACTTTGCAAACTCGCCCTAGACACTCCCGAACTCCAATTTGCTCGTGGTTTGGACCGGTAGAAAGCATGTCAAATTTACTTTCAAGCCCAAGTGGTTTGGAAAAAATATCATCTGTACGTCGAATGACGTGACCATTTTACCCTCAATGGGTCAAAATATGAATCATTCTGGTAAAACGCGTGTATGTTTCTCATTTTGAATTGGATCAAGACCAATTATATGTCAATAAATAGTGTTTTAAAAGTACTAAAAGGCGGCGATATCTAACCACAAAGATATTTGCCTTTTGGTCATGAAAACTTGGTAGAAACCAGACAATTACAAAAATCGTCGAAGCTAGTAAGGCTAAAACGTATTCAATGTTTCGTTTGGTAATAAAATATCTAAGTCTAAGGCCTTTCTTCCTTGCTTAATTATCTCACAATGTTCATAGAGTAACCACACTTTGTCAAGTCGTAGGAAAATTTGCTTCGTCATTAACGTTCGCCCAATGCGGGGCTCAAATATTTCGAAATGCTAATTTGGGTGACAAAACTATCAACACAAATGAAAGTTTATTATTTTAATTGTCCATTTCCATCATCATTTAATAGAGTGAAAATTTTTTATCACTATATAATTGTTCCTGATTCGATTCAAAATGAGAGCGATACTAGTCTTTAACGAAAACAATTTTTTTTCCCGAACAATTTTGGGTAAAATGGTCATGTATTTTCATGTACAAATTAATTTTCATCGGATTTGATTCGATAGGAAAGTAGGTTGGACAAGCTTCTAACAGTTCAAACCATGAGCAAATTGGAGTTCGGTTGTATACAGGGCAAGTCCGGGAAGTTGCACATGTTGTGCAATATTCTAGATGCGCCTAGGGCGCCCTGGCATGCGCTTGAGGCGCATTAGTGCTGCATACACGTTATAATTTTCGGAGTCGCCCCAGACACTCCCGAACTCCAATTTGTGGGTGGTTCGAACCATTAGAAATCTTGTCAAATTTACTTTCAAGCCCAAGTGGTTTGGATAAAATATCATTTGTACGTCGAAAGAAGTGACCATTTTACTCTCGATGGGTCAAACTATGATTCATTCTGGTAAAACGCTTATATGTTTCTCATTTTGAATTGGATGAAGACCCATTATATGTCAATAAATAGTGTTTTAAAAGTACTAAAAGGCGGCGATATATAACCACAAAGATATTTGCCTTTCGGTCATGAAAACTTGGTGGAAACCAGAGAACTACAAAAATCAACGAAGCCTGTAAAGCTAAAACAGATTCAATGTTTCGTTTGGTAATCAAATTCCTAATCCTAATGCCTTTCTTCCTTAATTAATTTTCTCACAATGTTCATGGAGTATCCACACATTGTTAATTCGTAGGAAAATTTGCTTCGTCAACGATGTTCGCCCAAAGCGGGGCTCAACTATTTCGAAATGTAAATTTGGGTGACAAAAACTGTCAACACAAATAAAAATTTGTTATTTTAATTGTTCATTTCCATCATCTTTTAATAGAGTGAAAATCTTTTTAATCACTATATAATTGGTCTTGATTCGATTCATAATGAGAGCGATACTAGTGTTTAACTACAATAAAAAAAATTTTCCCGACCAATTGAGGGTAAAATGGTCAAGTATTTTGATGTACAAATTACTTTTCATCAGAATTGATTCGGTAGGAAAGTAGGTTGGACAAGCTTTCTAACAGTTCAAACCACGAGCAAATTGGAGTTCGGTTGTATCCGAGGCAAGTCAGGGAAGTTGGACATGTTGTGCAATATTCTAGATGCGCCTAGGGCGCCCTGGAATGCGCCTCTGGCGCATTAGTGTGGCATAACACGTAAAACTTTGCAGACTCGCCCCAGACGCTCCCGAACTCCAATTTGCTCGTGGTTTGCACCGTTAGAAAGCTTTTTAATTTTACTTTCAAGCCCAAGTGGTTTGGATAAGATATCATCTGTACGTCGAATGAAGTGACCATTTTACCCTCGATGTGTCGAAATATGATTCATTCTGGTAAACGCGTGCATGTTTCTCATTTTGATTTGGATCAAGACCCATTATATGTCAATAAATAGTGTTTTTAAAGTACTGAAAGATGGCGATATCTAACCACAAAGATATTTGCCTTTCGGTCTTGAAAACTTCGTAGAAACCAGACAACTACACAAATCGTTGAAGCCAGTGAGGCCAAAACACATTCAATGTTTCGTCTGGTAATCAAATTCCTAATCCTCAAGCCTTTCTTCTTTGTTTAATTATCTCACAATATTCATAGAGTATCCACACTTCGTCAAGTCCTAGGAAAATTTACATCGTCATACGGGGGGTTCAAATATTTCAAAATGTAAATTGGGGTGACTAAAACTATCAACACGAATAAAAATTTACTATTTTAATTGTCCATTTCCATCATCCTTTAATAGCGTGAAAACCTTTTCTATCACTATATAATTGGTCTTGATTCGATTCAAAATGAAAGCGATACTAGTGTTGAACTAAAACAAATTTTTTCCCCGACCAATTCAGGGTAAAATGGTCATGTAATTTGATGTACAAATCACTTTTCATCGGAATCAATTCGGTAGGAAATTTGGTTGGATAAACTTCTAACAGATCTAACCACGAGAAAATTGGAGTACGGTAGTTTGCGGGAAAAGTCCGCGAAGTTGGACTTGTTGTGCATTGTTCAAGATGCGCCTTGGGAGCACCGGACTGCGCCTAGGACGCACAGGAATGCGACTGGGACGCATAATATTGCCCCTGAGGCGTATTAGTGCTGAATAACACATAAAAATTTGCGGACTCGCCCAAGGCACTCCCGAACTCCAATTTGCGCTTGGTTTGGACCGTTACAAAGCTTGTCAAATTTACTTTCAAGCCCAAGTGGTTTGGATAAAATATCATTTGTACGTCGAAAGAAGTGACCATTTTACTCTCGATGGGTCAAACTATGATTCATTCTGGTAAAACGCTTATATGTTTCTCATTTTGAATTGGATGAAGACCCATTATATGTCAATAAATAGTGTTTTAAAAGTACTAAAAGGCGGCGATATATAACCACAAAGATATTTGCCTTTCGGTCATGAAAACTTGGTGGAAACCAGAGAACTACAAAAATCAACGAAGCCTGTAAAGCTAAAACAGATTCAATGTTTCGTTTGGTAATCAAATTCCTAATCCTAATGCCTTTCTTCCTTAATTAATTTTCTCACAATGTTCATGGAGTATCCACACATTGTTAATTCGTAGGAAAATTTGCTTCGTCAACGATGTTCGCCCAAAGCGGGGCTCAACTATTTCGAAATGTAAATTTGGGTGACAAAAACTGTCAACACAAATAAAAATTTGTTATTTTAATTGTTCATTTCCATCATCTTTTAATAGAGTGAAAATCTTTTTAATCACTATATAATTGGTCTTGATTCGATTCATAATGAGAGCGATACTAGTGTTTAACTACAATAAAAAAAATTTTCCCGACCAATTGAGGGTAAAATGGTCAAGTATTTTGATGTACAAATTACTTTTCATCAGAATTGATTCGGTAGGAAAGTAGGTTGGACAAGCTTTCTAACAGTTCAAACCACGAGCAAATTGGAGTTCGGTTGTATCCGAGGCAAGTCAGGGAAGTTGGACATGTTGTGCAATATTCTAGATGCGCCTAGGGCGCCCTGGAATGCGCCTCTGGCGCATTAGTGTGGCATAACACGTAAAACTTTGCAGACTCGCCCCAGACGCTCCCGAACTCCAATTTGCTCGTGGTTTGCACCGTTAGAAAGCTTTTTAATTTTACTTTCAAGCCCAAGTGGTTTGGATAAGATATCATCTGTACGTCGAATGAAGTGACCATTTTACCCTCGATGTGTCGAAATATGATTCATTCTGGTAAACGCGTGCATGTTTCTCATTTTGATTTGGATCAAGACCCATTATATGTCAATAAATAGTGTTTTTAAAGTACTGAAAGATGGCGATATCTAACCACAAAGATATTTGCCTTTCGGTCTTGAAAACTTCGTAGAAACCAGACAACTACACAAATCGTTGAAGCCAGTGAGGCCAAAACACATTCAATGTTTCGTCTGGTAATCAAATTCCTAATCCTCAAGCCTTTCTTCTTTGTTTAATTATCTCACAATATTCATAGAGTATCCACACTTCGTCAAGTCCTAGGAAAATTTACATCGTCATACGGGGGGTTCAAATATTTCAAAATGTAAATTGGGGTGACTAAAACTATCAACACGAATAAAAATTTACTATTTTAATTGTCCATTTCCATCATCCTTTAATAGCGTGAAAACCTTTTCTATCACTATATAATTGGTCTTGATTCGATTCAAAATGAAAGCGATACTAGTGTTGAACTAAAACAAATTTTTTCCCCGACCAATTCAGGGTAAAATGGTCATGTAATTTGATGTACAAATCACTTTTCATCGGAATCAATTCGGTAGGAAATTTGGTTGGATAAACTTCTAACAGATCTAACCACGAGAAAATTGGAGTACGGTAGTTTGCGGGAAAAGTCCGCGAAGTTGGACTTGTTGTGCATTGTTCAAGATGCGCCTTGGGAGCACCGGACTGCGCCTAGGACGCACAGGAATGCGACTGGGACGCATAATATTGCCCCTGAGGCGTATTAGTGCTGAATAACACATAAAAATTTGCGGACTCGCCCAAGGCACTCCCGAACTCCAATTTGCGCTTGGTTTGGACCGTTACAAAGCTTGTCAAATTTACTTTCAAGCCCAAGTGGTTTTGATAAAATATCATTTGTACATCGAAGGAAGTGACCATTTTACCCTTTATGGGTCAAAATATGATTCATTCTGGTAAAACGCGTGTATGTTTCTCATTTTGAATTATGTCAAGACCCATTATATTTTAATAAATGACCCATTATATTTTAATATATAGTGTTTTTAAAGTACTAAATGGCGGTGAGACTTTACCACAAAGATATTTGCCTTTCGGTCATGAAAACTTGGTAGAAACCAAACAACTACAAAAATCGTTGAAGCCAGTAAGGCTAAAATACATTCAATGTTTCGTTTTGTAATCAAATTCCTAAGTCTAAGGCCTTTCTTCTTTGCTTAATTATCTCACAATGTTCATAGAGTATCCACACTTTGTCAAGTCCTAGGAAAATTTGCTTCGTCATCAATGTTCGCCCAAAGTGGGGCTCAACTATTTCGAAATGTAAATTAGGGTGACTAAAACGATTAAAAAAAATAAAAAATTGATTATTTTAATTGTTAATGTCCCTCATCTTTTAATAGAGTGAAAACCTTTTTTTTCACTATATAATTGGTCTTGATTCGATTTAAAATGGGAGTGATACTAGTTTTTAACTAAAACAATTTTTTTCCCAACCAATTGAGGATAAAATGGTCATAAATTTTGATGTACAAATTACATTTCATCGGAATCGATTCCGTAGGAAAGTAGGTTGGACAAGCTTTCTCACGGTTGAAACCACGAGCAAATTGGAGTTCGGTAGTATCCGGGGCAAGTCCGTGAAGTTGGACTTCTTGTGAAATGTTCTAGATGAACCAAGGGCGCCCTAGAATACGCCTGAGGCGCATAAGATTGCGCCTGAGGCTCATTAGTGCCGCAGAACTCGTAAAACTTTGCGGACTCGCCCCAGACACTCCCGAACTCCAATTTGCGGATGGTTTGGACCGTTAGAAAGCTTATCAAATTTACTTTCAAGCCCAAGTGGTTTGGATAAAATATCATTTGTACGTCGAAAGCAGTGCCATTTACGATCGATTGGTCAAAATATGATTCATTCAGGTAAAGGCGTGTATGTTTCTCATTTTGAATTGGATCAAGACCCATTATATGTCAATAAATAGGGTTTTTAAAGTACTAAAAGATGGCGATATATAACCACAAACATATTTGCCTTTCGGTCATGAAAACTTGGCAGAAACCAGACAATTACAAAAATCGTTGAAGCCAGTGAGGCTAAAACACATTCAATGTTTCTTCTGGTAATCAAATTCCTAATCCTAAGGCCTTTCTTCTTTACTTAATTATCTCAAAATATTCATCGACTATCCACACTTTTTCAAGTCCTAGGAAAATTTACTTCGTCATCGACGTTCGCCCAAAGCTGGGCTTAAATATTTCAAAACGTAAATTTGGGTGACTAAAACTATCAACATGAATAAAAATTTATTATTTTAATTGTCCATTTCCATCATCTTTTAATAGAGTGAAAGCCTTTTTTATCACTACATAATTGGTCTTGATTCGATTCAAAATGGGAGCGATACTAGTGTTTAACTAAAACAATTTTTTTCCCAACGAATTGATTGTAAAATGGTCATGTATTTTGATGTACAAATTACATTTCATCGGAATCGATTCAATAGGAAAGTAGGTTGGACAAGCTTTCTAACGGTTGAAACCATGAGCAAATTGGAGTTCGGTAGTATCCGGGGCAAGTCCGTGAAGTTGGATTTGTTGTGCAATGTTCAAGATACGCCAAGGGCTCCCTAGAATGCGCCTGGGGCACATAAGATTGCGCCTGAGGCTCATTAGTGCTGCATAACACGTAAAATTTTGCGGACTCGCTCCAGACACTCCCGAACTCCAATTTGCGGGTGGTTTGGACCGTTAGAAAGCTTGTCAAATTTACTTTCAAGCCCAAGCGGTTTGGATAAAATATCGTTTGTACGTCGAAAGAAGTGACCATTTTACTCTCGATGGGTCAAAATATGATTCATTCTGGTAAAACGCGTGTATATTTCTCATTTTGAATTGGATCAAGACCCATTATATGTCAATAAATAGTGTTTTAAAAGTACTAAAACGCGGCGATATATAACCACAAAGATATATACCTTTCGGTCATGAAAACTAGGTAGAAACCAGACAACTACAAAAATCAACGAAGCCTGTAAGGCTAAAACAGATTCAATGTTTCGTTTGGTAATCAAATTCCTAATCCTAAGGCCTTTCTTCCTTAATTAATTTTCTCACAATGTTCATGGAGTATCCACACTTTGTCAAGTCGTAGGAAAATTTGCTTCGTCATCGATGTTCGCCCAAAGCGGGGCTCAACTATTTCGAAATGTAAATTTGGATGACTAAAACTATCACCACAAATAAAAATTTGTTATTTTAATTGTTCATTTCCATCATCTTTTAATAGAGTGAAAATCTTTTTAATCACAATATAATTGGTCTTGATTCGATTCATAATGAGAGCGATACTAGTGTTTAACTAAAACAAATTTTTTTCCCGACCAATTGAGGGTAAAATGGTCAAGTATTTTGATGTACAAATTACTTTTCATCGGAATTGATTCGGTAGGAAAGTTGGTTGCACAAGCTTTCTAGTAGTTCAAACCACGAGCAAATTGGAGTTCGGTTGTATCCGAGGCAAGTCCGGGAAGTTGGACACGTTGTGCAATATTCAAGATGCGCCTAGGGCGCCCTGGAATACGCCTTAGGCGCATTAGTGCGGCATAACACGTAAAACTCTGCGGACTCGCCCCATACACTCCCAAACTCCAATTTGTGCGTGGTTTGGACCGTTAGAAAGCTTGTCAAATTTACTTTAAAGCCCAAGTGATTTGGATAAAATATCATCTGTACGTCAAAAGAAGTGACCATTTTACCTTCGATGGGTCAAAATATGATTCATTCTGGTAAAACGCATGTATGTTTCTCATTTTGATTTGGATCAAGAGCCATTACATGTCAATAAATATTTTTTTTAAAGTACTAAAAGGTTTCGATATCTAACCACAAAGATATTTGCCTTTCGGTCATGAAAACTTGGTAGAAACCTGGCAACTACAAAAATCGTCGAAGCCGGTAAGGCTAAAACGTATTCAATGTTTCGTATGGTAATCAAATTCCTATGTCTAAGGCCTTTCTTCCTTGCTTAGTCATCTCACAATGTTCATAGAGGAACCACACTTTGTCAACTCGTCGGAAAATTTGCTTCGTCATTGACGATGGCCCAATGCCGGGCTCAAATTTTTCGAAATGCAAATTTGGGTGAATAAAACTATCAGCACAAATAAAAATTTATTATTTTAATTATCCATTTCTATCATCATTTCATACAATGAAATTTTTTTTTATCACTATATAATTGGTCGTGATTCGATTCAAAATGAGAGTTATACTTGTCTTTAACGAAAACAATTTTTTTCCCAACCAATTGAGGGTAAAATGGTCAAGTATTTTGATGTACAAATTACTTTTCATCGGAATTGATTCGGTGGGAAAGTATGTTGGACAAGTTTTCTAACAGTTCAAACCACGAGCAAATTGGAATTCGGTTGTATCCGGGGCAAGTCCGGGAAGTTGGACATGTTGTGCAATATTCAAGATGCGCCTAAGGCGCCCTGGAATGCGCCTGAGGCGCACTAGTTCTGCATAACACGTAAAACTTTGCGGACTCGCCCCAGACACTCCAAAACTCCAATTTGCTCGTGGTTTGGACCGTTAGAAAGCTTGTTAAATTTACTTTCAACCCCAAGTGGTTTGGATAAGATATCATCTGTACGTCGAATGAAGTGACCATTTTACCCTTGATGTGTCAAAATATGATTCATTATGGTAAAACACGTGTATGTTTCTCATTTTTAATTAGATCAAGACCCATTATATGTCAATAAATAGTGTTTTCAAAGTACTAAAAGACGGCGATATCTAACCACAAAGATATTTGCCTTTCGGTCATGAAAACTTGGTAGAAACCAGACAATTACAAAAATCGTTGAAGCCAGTGAAGCTAAAACACATTCAATGTTTCGTCTGGTAATCAAATTCCTAATCCTAATGCCTTTCTTCTTTGCTTAATTGTCTCACAATATTCATCGAGTATCCACACTTTGTCAAGTCCTAGGAAGATTTACTTCGTCATCGACGTTCGCCCAAAGCTGGCCTCAAATATTTCAAAATGTAAATTGGGGTGACTAAAACTATCAACACGAATAAAAATTGATTATTGTAATTGTCCATTTCCATCATCTTTTAATAGAGTGAAAACCTTTTTTTATCACTATATAATTCGTCTCGATTCGATTCAAAATGAGAGCGATACTAGTGTTTAACTAAAACAATTTTTTTTCCCCGACCAATTGAGGGTAAAATGGTCATCTAATTTGATGTACAAATCACTTTTCAACGGAATCGATTCGGTAGGAAAGTAGGTTGGATAAACTTCTAACGGTTGAAACCACGAGAAAATTGGAGTTCGGTAGTATACGGGGAAAGTCCGCGAAGTTGGAATTGTTGTGCAATATTCAAGGTTCGCCTAGGGCGCACCGGAATGCAACTGGGGCGCATAAGATTGCCCCTGAGGCGCATTAGTGCTGCGTAACACGAAAAACTTTGCGGACTCGCCCTAGACACTCCCGAACTCCAATTTGCACTTGGTTTGGACCGTTACAAAACTTGTTAAATTTACTTTCAAGCCCAAGTGGTTTGGATAAAATATCATCTGTACGTCGAAAGAAGTGACCATTTTACCCTTGATGGGTCAAGACCCATTATATGTCAATAAATAGTGTTCTTAAAGTACTAAAAGGCGGCGAGATCTTACCACAAAGATATTTGCCTTTTGGTCATGAATATTTGGTAGAAACCAGACAACTACAAAAATCGTCGAAGCCAGTAAGGCTAAAACACATTCAATGTTTCATTTGGTAATCGAATTCCTAAGTCGAAGGCCTTTCTTCTTTGCTTAATTATCGCACAATGTTCATAGAGTATCCACACTTTGTCAAGTCCTAGGAAAATTTGCTTCGTCATTGACGTTCGCCCAAAGAGGGTTTCAAATATTTGGAAATGTAAATTTGGGTGACTAAAACTATCAACACGAATAAAAATTTACTATTTTAATTGTCCATTTCCATCATCTTTTAATAGAGTGAAAACCTTTTTTATCATTATGTAATTGGGCTTGATTCGATTCAAAATGAGAGCGATACTAGTCTTTAACTAAAACAATTTTTTTCCCGATCAATTTAGGGTAAAATGGTCATGTATTTTGATGTACAAATTACTTTTCGTCGGAATCTATTCGGTAGGAAAGTAGGTTGGATAAGCTTTCTAACGGTTCAAACCACGAGCAAATTGTAGTTCGATAGTATCCGGGGCAAGTCTGCGAAGTTGGACTTGTTGTGCAATGTTCAAGATGCGCCTAGGGCGCCCTGGAATGCGCCTGGGGCGCATAAGATTGCGCCTGAGGCGCATTAATGCTGCATAACACGTAAAACTTTGCGGACTCGCCCCAGACACTCCCAAACTCCAATTTGTGCGTGGTTTGGACCTTTAGAAAGCTTGTCAAATTTACTTTTAAGCCCAGGTGGTTTTGATAAAATGTCATCTGTACATCGAAAGAAGTGACCATTTTACATTCGATGGGTCAAAATATGATTCATTATGGTAAAACGCGTGTATGTTTCTCATTTTGAATTGGATCATGACCCATTATACGTCAATAAATAGTGTTTTTAAAGTACTAAAAGTCGGCGATATCTAACCACCAAGAAATTTGCCTTTCGGTCGTGAAAACTTGGTAGAAACCAGACAACTACAAAAATCGTCGAAGCCAGTAAGGCTAAAACACATTCAAGGTTTCATTTGGTAATCGAATTCCTAATTTTAAGGCCCTTCTTCTTTGCTTAATTATCTCAAAATTTTCATAGATTATCCACACTTTGTCAAGTATTAGGAAAATTTGCTTCGTCATCGACGTTCGCCCAAAGTGGGGCTCAAATATTTTAAAATATAAATTTGGGTGATTAAATCTATCAACACGAATAAAAATTTAGGGGGCTGATTTTGGGGCTCCTTTTTTGATGCAGGCACTCCAAAATTTAATGAAGTTACAACACTACCCTTTCAAGATACAAAATTACTGCAGGCACTCCAACCCCAAATTATCTCCTCATTTACTAAGGCAATCCAAACAGAAATCTGGACACAACCAAACGGAAAATAAAATAGCTAGAATTCTCTCCTATTCTTGCTCTCCTGTGAAAATAAATACAATTAGAACATTTATGCATTGGTCATGCCTATTTCTGTTTGGTTTTGTGGAGTTCCACAAAACAAGATCTTCAACCAAACAAACGACATTAACATAGAAATACTATTAGATAAGATAGTTCAACACCAATTGGTGTGTCAACAAAAAACCAATTTGAACAAAACGAAATTTTGCAGGCACAAGCATTCCATCCCCCTAAAGAAAAAACACCACAATCTCAAATATTGTAAACACCATTTGCAACAACTACCCATCCACTAAAACGAATAACAGCTATATATAACACTAAGCATTAGAAAACCCCAAAACAGTGATACACCACCAGCACCACCTTTGTGCCCTCCCTTCTTAAGCATGCTCACCCCTGATCCTCCTGGCCAACTGGATGTCTTTAGGCATGATGGCACACGCTTGGCGTATAAACAGCTTCCTCAAAATCTTCGTAACGGCTGCAAAACCATAGTGTATAAACAACCAAATCTACTTCAAATTCATGAGTTTTCACACAATAACTCCATCAAAATGTACATTTACATTATAGAGGGGGTTATCAACTAAAATATCAACACTAACTACATCAAGTAAGAGCAAAATAGTTGAATCAAAACATACAACATACCTTTCAGTAACTACATACATCGAGTAAGAACACCTCGATCAACCAAACTTTTCACTGCAAAAAATAGTTGGGAGCAAATATCAATAAAAAAGAATAGTTGGAACCATAAATGTACAGTGAGAAAAAGTTGTTACTACAAAAATATCTTACATCGTTGGCAAGTGCTTCTATTATGTCCAACATGGTGGCAAACACTACATTTTCCTGTCTTTTCCGCAATCTCAAAAGCTGAAGGATCGCGGGTGGTAGAGCTATCTCCCTTTCTTTTTTTGGAACCCGATGGTCGGCCTTTGTGAGGCTGAATGGTTGGTTCAAGAGTCAATGGAATTTCGGCATCGATAAGTTGAGCAATTTGCTTGTGGCTATCTTTTCTTTGACCAAGAGGCATACACTTGTATTTATCATGAAATTTCTTGAGAAGACTTTCAATGTCACTTCCATTTGTATTCACTCCACCATCAATATTGAATGACCTTATATCAATTCTCCATTGTGGATGGATATCGCTAAGTAGCAAGGGTTCACCTCTCATGTTTTGCATAAAGTGTGCACAAGGTAGACCCATTGTGTTTGAAAATTGACTTCTACAAGGATCCAATAAAGAAGATGTCGACAGCTCATATTGTTTCAAAAGCTCACTAAGTGCGAAGATAGAAACGTGAGTAACAAGTTCCTTGAACATGGGAATTCGAAATTTACGAATAACTCGAAGCTTTTCAGAAGCAAATCTTTGTCTTAATCTCATTGTATTGATTCTCAATCGCAAGACATATCTTTTCTCTCACCTCATGGAAATTTCTCGTGGAAACAGTAAGGTATCTCATGAGCATTGCATATGCACCTTCAGCCCTAGAAGTGACACAATTTCCCAAGAGTAGATGATTTCCAGTCCATGCCTTCACAAATTTCTCTTCGAAAGGGAGAGCCAAGTATTCCTAATGTAATTACGAACATATTCTTTTTCCTCGTAATCAACTTGAAAACGCTACCAAGCTTCATTAAAGCAACTCTCATCCAGAGATTCAACCAAATTAGTTCAATCCAATAAAAAAGTCTCCCAATCTTGTTCTGTTTCAAATTTAGGCTTACATTTTGAAAGAACATTTTTCTCAATGTGCCACACACATAAGATGTTTGCTATTCTCGAAAAACAACTTCAATGGCATTCATCAATGCTAATTCCCTATCCGATAAAATCACAGAAGGTTGTTGGTCATGGCCTAAAATTGCTTTGAATCTTTCCAATGCCCACACATAGTCTCCTTCTTCCTCTTTTTGCATGAAAGCAAAACAAGAATAAAATGATCCATTGAAACTTGAAACTCCCACTATATCAAGAAATGGCATCTTATATTTGTTTGTCTTATAAGTACAATCCATCACAAAGACATATGGATAATTTTTGGTTAACGCAATAGAAGAAGGATGTGCAAAGAACAAATGAGTCAAATGGCCATTCCCATCCCGTTTTATATCAAAAGTGAAGTCCCCTTGACCTAATTCATCAAATAATGCTTGAATCATTGTACGACCCGCTAACACTTTTTTTTTAATGGCAACCTTTGCATTCTAAATTGTCCTTGCTATTGCTTTGCAATTAGAATTACTTTGCCGCAATGAAGTAAGAATTTGTCGAGGTGGTATACCGGCCATAGTCATTCGCTTAATACTTAGTACCTCTTCTTTTGAAAAACGACGGCAAAAAAGATGTCCGGACATATCACTTGATGGTTCATGATTATGAGAGACATCTTTTATTTCCACTTTCCAAGGCTTACCATCTTTCTTTTTCCCCAATATCTGAGAAGGACAATTCACAAGGCAAGATCCCGACATCCTTGTCCCTTCACTCAACGGAACACTGGTGCCTCGATATTTCCCACCTCTATCACAACCAATAATCACATAACAGCCCGGTTTTGATTTTTTAATTGTGGTGACATAACCTTCTTTCAATGCCATGTTACGAATCCTATCGAGGAGCTCATCTTGAGTTGAAAAATTTTCCTCTAACAATGACGCACATTCAACATCATTAAGAATTTTTTTCTCTACACTACCTATTATGTATCAACCCATAAAATGATTATTGCATATTAATTGTTTTACTTTACCAATAATAATAAACAATAAAAAAGAACCTAGATTTACAATCCCAAGCATGGGAGGAAAGAAGCTTACCAAAATCTCTAGCATTATCAGCATAATTCACACCCTCAATTGATTCGTAGAACTCTGATATTTCTTCAAAGTTACTTGTGGCTGCAAGAGTTATTATGGCATTTATCTCTTCAAAATCTTAATCTGTAAAGTCCGGTTCGAAGCCACCAACATCTCGAGTCTCACCCTCCATTAGAGCCTGCCAAAATGGAGCTATTTGTTTAATGGCAGCTAACCCCAATTTCAAAGTAAGTTCCATTTGTTTAATCCATGAAAGAGATTATAGGTTATAGTTGTTTAATCCATTGTTTAATCCGAATTCGTTAGTATTTTATTGCGGTGAGTGGCAAAATCCACTGATTGGCACACATAGCAAGTCTGATTTTGTTCTCTTCACATATGTGAATTGGTTTTTGAATTGGGAAAGAGCCCACTAAAAGTGGCGAATCGCACTACAGAACAAATCTCATATGTGGGCCTAAACAAAATTATCTCCTCCCATAGCACATGTGATGACTGAGTTCCCACAGATTCACTAAAAGTGGTTAATCGGTACTGTTGTGTTGGTCTTTTTTCTTATATTTTCTTCAACTGCCTTCATTGGAATTATTTTGTACAAAAAATTCAAAGAGGGCTTTTTACAAGGAGTTGGTACCCGCTTTGTCGTTGTCATTGAAGCATCAGATGTCATTGTGGAAGTTTTATGTACTCGAGATCTGCTTGGTACACGCTTTGTCGATATGAAAAGCCAAGCAAAAATAGAGAATAAGGCCAAGCAAAAATACCTGAAATAGAGAATGAAGAGAGCAGCTACCGGCAACGATCGGAGCTGCAAATAGCTAGGGTTTGTTGGGTGCCGTCTTCCTCTTTTTTCTTTCGTTAACGAGGAGGTAGAGGAGAAGATCAAGTAAAATTTGGAGCGCCTGAAGTAATTTTAAGGGACTGCCTGAAAAATCAAATAAATTGCAAAAGGGTAGTTTTGGAAAAACACTGTAAGCTTGGAGCGCCTGAAGTAATTCTTGGAGCACGAAAATCAATTCCCAAAATTTATTATTTTAATTGTCCATTTCCATCATCCTTTAATAGAGTGAAAACCTTTTTTTATCACTATATAATTGGTCTTGATTCGATTCAAAATGAGAGCGATACTAGTGTTTAACTAAAATAATTTTTTTTCCCGGCCAATTGTGGGTAAAATGGTCATGTATTTTGATGTACAAATTACTTTTCATCGGAATCGATTCGGTAGGAAAGTAGGTTGGACAAGCTTTCTAACGGTCCAAACCACGAGCAAATTGGAGTTCGGTAGTATCCGGGGCAAGTCCGCGAAGTTAGACTTGTTGTGCAATGTTCAAGATGCGCCTAGGGGGCACTAAAATGCGCCTGAGGAGCATAAGATTGCGCCTATTAGTGCTGCATAACACGTAAAACTTTGCGGACTCACCAGACACTCCTAAACTCCAATTTGCGCGTGGTTTGGACCATTAGAAAGCTTGTCAAATTTACTTTCAAGCCCAAGTAGTTTGGATAAAATGTCTCTGTACGTCAAAAGAAGTGACCATTTTACCCTCGTTGGGTCAAAATATGATTCATTCTGGTAAACGCGTGTATGTTTCTCATTTTACATTGGATCAAGACCCATTATATGTCAATAAATATTGTTTTTAAAGTACTAAAAGCCTGTGATATCTAACCACAATGATATCTGCCTTTCGATCATGAAAACTTGGTAGAAACCAGACAACTACAAAATCATCAAAGCCAATAAGGCTAAAACACATTCAATGTTTCGTTTGGTAATCAAATTCCTAATTCTAGGCCTTTCTTGTTTGCTTAATTCTCTCACAATGTTCATAGAGTATCCACACTTCGTCAAGTCGTAGGAAAATTTGCTTCGTCATCGACGTTCGCCCAAATTGGGGTTCAAATATTTCGAAAATCAAATTTGGGTGACTAAAACTATCAACACGAATAAAAATTTATTATTTTAATTGTCCATTTCCATCATCTTTTAATAGAGTGAAAACGTTTTTTTATCACTATATAATTGGTCTTGATTCGATTCAAAATGAGAGCGATACTAGTGTTCAACTAAAACAATTTTTTTCCCCAGCCAATTGAGGGTAAAATGGTCATGTATTTTGATGTACAAATTACTTTTCATCGGAATCGATTCGGTTGGAAAGTAGGTTGGACAAGCTTTCTAACGGTTCAAACCACGAGCAAATTGGAGTTCGGTAGTATCCGGGGCAAGTCCGTGAAGTTGGACTTGTTGTGCCATGTTCAAGATGCACCTAGAGTGCACTGAAATGCACCTGGGGCGCATAAGATTGCGCCTATAAGTGTTGCATAACATGTAAAACTTTGCGGACTCGCCCCAAACACTCCCGAACTCCAATTTGCGTATGGTTTGGACTGTTACAAAACTTGTCAAATTTACTTTCAAGCCCAAGTGGTTTGGATAAAATGTCATCTTTACGTCGAAAGAAATGACCATTTTACCCTCGATGGGTCAACTAAAACGCGTGTATATTTCTCATTTTAAATTGGATCAAGACCTCTTATATATCAGTAAATAGTATTTTTAAAGTACTAAAATACGGCGATATCTAACCACAAAGATATTTGCCTTTCAGTTATGAAAACTTGGTAGAAACCAGACAACTACAAAAATCGTTGAAGCCAATGAGGCTAAAACACATTCAATGTTTCGTTTGGTAATCAAATTCCTAATTCTATGGCCTTTCTTTTTTGTTTAATTGTCTCACAATGTTCCTAGAGTATCCACACTTCGTCAAGTCGTTGCAATTTAAAACATAACTAAAGCAAATTAAAGAATAATTTGAGGATGATAGATAATTGACCACAAAGATATCGTCACACATGTAGAAGTTTGTCAATGGAAAAAATAATATTTTTTAATTAAAATTCAACATTTTCCATTGAGAAATCCTCTCAAAAAATAATTGAAAAAATAAATACGTGTTTGCGAAAAATTATTTTGTCAGATTTTTAGATTCTAATTTCTAAAAATTAGTTTATAATGGTTGTCAAAAATTCTGGTATTTTTAGAATTTATCAGAATTCTGAAAACCTAAAAAATGGAAGAAATTCTTAAATTTAAAGCTGAGGTTGGGTTTTTGGTAGCTTTTGAGATTTGGCAATACAGATTCTAAAAAATGAAGGAAATTCTCATAATCTACAAGTTTATCAACCTTTTTTAAATTCAGAATCAAATTTGTTGAAGAAACTAAAACTAAACTCTAAAATTTGTATCCAGTCATAAAAGGTGTCAAACAGGTCGTGTCGTGCCAGCCTGGCCAAAGGGAGTCTTGAATCCTATTCATCAAATAACAAACATGGCGCGGATCAAAAAAAAAAAAACAAACATAGCGAACAAGAGTTGCAAAGATCTTCCAGACGAGTGCTGGGAACTCATATTCAATCGATTACTTCTACGCCACCCCTCTCATCTCGAACTCCTATCCCTCTCCTGCAAGAGATTCCTTTCCATCACCAATACCCTCCGAACCCACTTCGAAATCCCCCATCCAACGCTCATCGGCCCCCTCTCCAAACTCTTCTACCGGTTCCCACGCCTCAACTCTCTCGATTTCAAAAACTTCAGTGGCGATGATCTCCACCGCATCATGGTCGACGTCGCAACAAATTCCAATTTAGACCTCAAAACCCTCGACCTATCGGGAGCCAGAGAACTTCCTTTGGAGGGTTTGAAGGTATTAGGATCTCGTATGAAGAATGTGAAGGTTTTGAGGAGCAACAAGCTTGGCACTTTACGCGACCATCACTTAGATGTTATAGCCGATTCGATGCCCTGTTTGGAGGTTCTAGATATCTCCTATCCTCAAGATGAAGTGAATGTGACCGATCGTGGAATCGAGGTGGTGTCGATGAAATTAAAGGTTTTGAGAAAATCGACATATCTGGTAACAAATTTCTCACCCACAAGTCCCTTTTAGCTCTTTCTACGAATTGCGTCTGCTTGACAAATATTTGCGTTATATTTTGTCCGTTGGTTACTGCGTACGGAATTGAATTTGTTCTGCGCAATAGTACCAATTTGAGTCGATTTTCAGTGCACAAAATCGATTTCGGTCGACTAGATGATTATACAATTCGTTGTGCAAGAAACTCAGATGTTCATATCTTCAATTCGGTAGTTCCCGATGAATTTCTCCATTTGCTTCCAAAAAAGACCGGTATTCCTTCAAAGGGTTTCATCCTTTCTCTGCGATTTCAACCCATGAGCTCGTGCTTCACCTTCTCTGGAATTTCGTTGCTTTTAAACACATACCGGTCCCTGAAGTGGTTACATTTAGTTGGAATAGATTTTCTCACTGATGAGAAAATGAGTGGTTTATCTAAATGTCTCTCTGCGTTAGTCAGAATAAGCCTCGATTGTTGCAATAAACTAACAGAGTCAACCTTTTTCGAGCTTGCAAAATTGTCCTTTACTGAAGGATATTAGTATGGGGGAAACAAATCTAGGAGGAGGAGGAGGAGACAAGGCTACCAATATTGTGAGTGATCCACGAATCAAGTTTTTAAACTTTGGAGATAATCCGAATCTGAGCGATGAATGTCTTGCAAAACTTGCTTCCACATGCCCCACTCTAGAGGTGCTTGATGTGTCTTCTTGCAAGGGTATTACTGAGAAAGGTATTGCTGATTCCTTGAAGAGCAACTCCAAGATTAGAAAGTTGCGGATCAATGAATGTGGGGGTATTATGAACATTGGAAATGGTCTTGAGCTCCCCGAATTGGAGGTTCTTGAAGCTACTAGGTCCGGGATTAATGATGATGGGTTGGTGGTTATTGGGAATAGATGTGACAAGCTCTTTAAATTGAACTTGAATGGTTGTTTGGGAGTGACAACTGTGGGGTTGAAAGAAATTTTGAGAAATTGTAAAAGATTGAGAAATTTGAATTTGACTGGCTGTCTTAACATGAGTTTGGATATGATAGATTGGATGGTGTTTTCAAGGCCATCACTGAGGACAATTATTCTGTCACATTCATCTTTGCCTTCTGAAAGCCAGAGGGAGCTTTTATTGCGCCATGGATGCCTTGTTTTCTCAGAATGAAGTCGTAATTCTTAACTTTGATAAGCCAAAGAGAAGGAAAAAAGGAAAGAAATTGTTTTTTTTTTTTTGGTGGAAAGAACAGGTTGGAGTGATTCTTTCTTGAAGAGGTGCAATATGGGTTTTAAATTATGAAGACCTTATTTATTTTTTGATAAAAGGAAACTTGAATCTTGTGCTACTTGTTTTGGCATATTTCATTTTTTATTAGTCTTTACTTTCCATGAGTGGGTTAAGTCAAATATTTTATTTTTATTTTTTGCTTTCTGAGTTTCCTTTCTCGTTTTCTTTGATTAGCAGATTCAATTATGTTCTGGTTTAGTTTGGGTTTCAGCCTGGCTATAAAAATAAGGATGTAGGCATGTAGCCAACGGCATAGGAGTTCAATCATCAATAATATTTCAGAGTTTCTCTTTTTTTCCTTGTGGATTCTAGGTGTCTCGTGGATTCGAGTATTCTTTCTTCTGCTAGAATTCTATCTAATCTTCGTGTGATGATTCCTCTGCATTAGATTTGAGAATCTTCCATCGGAAGGCTGCAAAGGCTATAGTTATAGTGTACCGAATTGATATTCAACTTGATCCAATGAATAAAGATATTTGTTCCAAAAACACCATGAATACGTGCAAAATTTATCAAAACACGACCCACAACATTTGCCATGTCTAAGTACCCCGAACAATTACCCCAAAAATGACTTGAATAGAGAAATCAATGGTTCAGAGAAATAATAGATGGAAGTGAGACCGGAGGGTTTTAGTGATTCCTGTTTAAGGATGAATGGGTTCCATATCAGGTTTGTAAATTAGGATATAAAGTGGAGTAGCTGTAGTGATGCCGGTTCAACATTGTTCCTACCTAAAGTTCAATTGATGAAAAAAATGATGGGTCTTTCTAAACAAATTATATTTTTAAAAGTTCTATGACCGAAATATCTACCAATTTCTGGTAGAGATGATTTTTTTAAAAAGAACGATATTCTTAAGAAACCTATGAAATGAACTTTTCTGATGATATCGCTGTGATTATATATTTTTGATATCATGGTGGTTATAGCCGATTCGATGCCCTGCTTGGAGGAAACGTGCTTGCTATATACTAGAGCTGTAAATCAGCCTCACAATATTCTCACAATCTACCCATGATTAGTGCTTAGCAGATCCTCCAACTCCTTGAGCACATTTTCTCACATGCTTTATCCCTTTGATATTGTGACTGTGAATTGATTGCTTCACCTTCCGTATCCCTTTGACCATGTGATTCTGATTTGATTCCTTTACCTCAATACTAGATATCTTTGAGGTGGTGTTGTCCAAATTAAAGGGTTTGAGAAAGATCGATGTATCGCGTAACCATTTTATCACCGATAAGTTGCTTTTAGCTCAATCCACGAATTGCGTCTACCTGGCACAAATTCTTGTTCTCGAAAGATCGTTGGTTACTTCGTATGGAATTTCATTTGTGATGCGCAATAGCTCCAATTGAATTCATTATTAGTTGATCGAACAGAGGAAACACAGCCTGAGCACGTGCATAACACATGACACATCGGAGCACTATGTGAGGGTGCAAGGTACAGCCTAACAAGTGTGCTGGTAGGCGGCACCATGCGAGGGTGTTCAACGATGATGCCTAACAGGTGCATTGGTAGGCAGAGGGTGTTCGGCAATGATGCCTACAAGTGCGCTAGTAGGCGGCACTATGTGAAGGTGCTAGGTGATAATGCCTAACAGGTGCACTAGTAGGCGGCCCCATGTGAAGGTGCTTGGTAATAATGTCTAATAGGTGCGCTGGTAGGTGGCACCATGCGAGGGTTCCGGCAAGGATTTTTTTCCCTTACAAATTTGGTCTATTTGAGGATTCAATTTGTTGTGCAAGAAATTTCTCAGCTCTTGATTCAGTCGTTCTGGATGAATTTCTCCATTTGCTTGTTAAAGCTGGTATTCCTTGAAAGAGGTTCAGTCTTGCTCGGTCCCTATACCCAAGCTTCACCTTCTCTGCAATTTCATCATTTCTTAACAAATACCAGTCCCTGGAGCATTTACGTTTAGCTGGAATAGATTTGCTCACTGATGAGAAAATTAGTGATTTATCTCAATGTCTCTCTGCTTTAGTCCTGATAGACCTCAGTCTTTGCTATAATCTAACCGAGTCAACCCTTTTCCCCATTGCAAAGAACTGTCCTTTACTAGAGGATATTAGTATGGAGGGAACAAATCTTGGAGGAGGTGGAGGAGATGGGGCTACCGATATTGTGAAAAACCCACGAATCAAGTGTTTGAACTTCGAAAATAATCGGAATCTGAGCGATGAATGTCTTGCAAAACTTGCTTCAGTATGCCCCAGTTTAGAGGTGCTTGATGTTTCTTCTTGTAATGGTTTTACAGAGAAACGACATTGCTGATTTCTTGAAATGCTGCTCAAAGATTAGGCTGTTGCAGATCAATAAAAGCCAGAGTGAGCTTTTCTTGCGCCATGGACGTCTTGTTACTACTATGTCCGAAGCAGCAGGAGTTGAGCCGCAATTCTGAACTTTGATGAGCTGAAGTAGGAAAGTTTGTAGTGTTGCTGAATAAAAATTATTGTTTTGTTGATGGAAAGAACATGACAGGATGATCATTTCTTGCAGCGTGGTAGTAAAGAAGGTAAGCATGGGTATTGATGGAGAGGAGGATGATGAAGTAGGTGAATTGGGAAATAACAGATTTAATCTTACTCAGGGAGGTCATGTGTGGAGTGATGGTTTAACGGGCAATCTACTACAATAGTTCAATTTCTGGTAATGGCAGTGCAAAAGCAATGCACGATGGACATTATTTGAACGGATTTTCTGAATGGCAGACAAAAGGTCGAGGGCTGATGGCTCGTGGGGTAATAGGTCATTTGACCTGATGGGAAAAACTAGGATGATTTGAGGGTCTTCCTTCATAAGGCTGCAAATAATGAGGTTTGTTGCAAGGATGGTGGCGGATGAAGTGAGAGCTAAGCTGAGCTCTTGGAGGTCTTTGAAGGGTAAAAGCAAGGAAAATACATCTGGGCAATAACTGGAGGATTTCTACAAGAACTTTTAGAGATTAATCTGTTTCTTTTGATCCGTTGTTTTCTACAAATACCTAATCTAGTATTTGTGTAGATCTTGTGTCCCTGGTCATTGAGCGTGAGTTGTTTTGTTTTGATTATCTTGGTTTCCTGGTTCTGCTCGGGGTTTTCCTCTGTGAGGAGGTTGTTGTCCGGAGATAGTCGTCGTTGTTACTGGTTTGTGTTGTTCTCTTTTGGTTCTGGTAAATGAATTAATCTACTATGAACTAGCAGTTCTTACTTAGCAAGTTCAGCGACCATGTGGATTGAATGCTTGGGGAGTATGAGAAAGCTCTGACAAATGATGGGGAGATGTATCAGCTCGATGGGTATTGTCTTAGAAATTGTGCAGAGTGCCATGGAACACTGGCGAAAGAATTGTTAAAGAGTGAGAAAGAAGATGTGCTAAATTGTATAATTAAACGTGAACAAGGGCGTGCCGTGTAAACTGGAATCATTAATGTGGTTCACAAGCCAGATAAGAGGTTGATGCATAACGAGAATGGACAGCAAAACGCAAGGTTTGAAACTTCAGAATGTGCATCAAAAGAATGATAAGAGTGTATAGTCTACCCTTCCTGATGTGAATAAATGTACCTCAGACTTTTCTGGTAAAACATAATTTATGATGTTTTTCTTGTAAGTTTTTCGATGTTATGACGTGCTCTCTACAAGAGAATGCAGTGTTTTGTATTTGGAACTTCCGATCTACTTATGCGGATACAGATGTTGTATTTTCTGTGTGAAGCCATAATTTTTTTTGTCGTCTATTTATTGGTAAATGAAGTTCCTCAAAATGAGATCAAAATTGATTTTTATTTTCTGCGTGCAAAAATCATAGCGGGAAGGAAAAGAGAACAAAGAAATAAATAGTGAGAGTCTCTCTGATTTTCTCGTTACAAAGAATTGATGTTAAATTAAGACTGTCAGCATTGAGGCTACGTGCTTTCTCTATTTTTTTGTCTGACAGTTCCTCTTGTTCGATGCCTTCGTGAAATCTCCTAGTTCCCGTGGCCCCGGGAATCTCCATGAGGCCTTTTTACTGATGAGGATTTACCAGAAATCTTATTGCTGGTTCTCTCTCGTCTCCCATCTATCGTTCAATGCAGATTTTGATCAGATTTTCAAGGACGCGAGATTGACTCTGATCCTAAGTTTTTTTTTTGGAATAGTGACTTTCATTGAGAAACCAAACCAATCAGATCAAGGGAATAGCCTTGAGGTTGCAAACTAGACCCAAAAGGGAACGAAACAGAATGAAAAAACAAGATCCTGTACGGGAATACATCACACCAGCAACTAAGGTTGAAGAACATACAAAGGAATACCCCACACCCGACATCAACAGAATTAGGAATCTTTCTCCAATAAAGCATACATGCGCGAACCACTTTCATCACTTGAAGCACCAGTGTAGCAGAATCAATACCCAAAAGCTTAAAAATCCTTGCATTCCTTTCTTTCCATATAGCGTAGACAGCAGCAGCAAGACACACTTTATAAATGGAGTGGCTAAACTTAAGGAAATTGATCCAGGGACGGGGCCAAAATTTTACGTTAGCATTGGCGAAATGTATACTAAATAAAATATAAAATGCAATACAATATGAATGTCATCCACTGTAGGAAAAATTAAAATAACATAATAAAAACTATAGTAAATGATGTTTGTCATTTGCAGAGAGTATGAAAAAAGACTTTGATTTAATCTATCTACTAAAGTGAGGCATCTTGAATTGTGCCTAACACTTTTTCATATCGTTAAAAGCATTAATAATAGCATCGGCGTCAAACTTCTAGCTATGTCCTTCTCAATGTATGTGATCAAGAAATTTGCCAGAAAATCATCCTCCATCCTATTGTCCAATGCCTTCACAAGTTTCATAGCTAAAAATGCATGTTCCGCCAAAGCCGTTGAAACAGACAAAGTCAATATAAGACGAATCAATTTATCAACAAGAGGAAGTCATGATGTGAGCCGTTCCTCAATACCAGTATATCACACGACCACTACTGCGACATAGGAGTTGTGCATAGTGCACACCTTTAGGTAAAGTTGATTATGTTTTGTGTTTTGTGTTTTGTCTTATCCTATAGAGTACTTTTGCAAAATAGCTAAGTGTGGAGGTTTTTTTTTCCCCTTAATTAGCTTTCATTCTCTATGTTTTTCCACTTTGACCCATGAATTTACTTTGGAAATATTTTTTTTTGGTTTCCTTTCTAGGAAAAAAAATTGAGGATTAAGAACAGTATATAATAAAAAAGGCAAAATCTAAAATCAGCCTTATAGGCTGACTATAAAGGCACCATGGTGCCTTTCACGCGCTTAAAAGGGATGTGAGGACAGTCTTTTACTGCCAATTCCATTGCAAAACAGGCAGCTTTTCTCTCCCCTATGCTGAAGTGATGTATGTTAGGAAGGGAATTGACAAAATTAACCCTTCCACCATTTTCCCCAGTATAAAGTGGGCCTTCACCCCCAAAAATGATTTCCATTTATTTTTCTGATAATTCTAACACCACACTCAAATACACTCAATCAAACATCCACACTTATAATAGGAGTGGGTCCCATTCACGCTGAGTGTGTAGTGTGTGCGGGTTCCACTTCTATTATGAGTGTGGTTGTTTAAGTGTTTGTGTGTTTAGGTGTAATGGTAGAATAATTATTTTTTCTGATGTGTTTCAGTTTCCCAAGCTCCCTCACCAAATTCGTCACATTTGTTTATGTGATGTGTTTTCTTAAATGTTTATCAAATTCATGCAAAATTTTGAGAATTAATTATTCATTTAATAAATAAAAATAGAAAGTTATTCATTTAAGAGATGGATTTTTTTATATTTTTAATGTCTTTAGCATTGTTTTATATGATTTTCCTAAACCTTAATCCATGTATTTATAGAATTTTTTCATCGAGACATCAACCCAAACAATTAATCCCATCCAGTTTAACAATAAGAAATAAAAAGTACTGAACCCAATTATACCCACCGTTTTCAATAACTATTAATTTGATTGAAGAAAGGAATAGAAAAAACACGGGGCTTGTTCGGTTGAATTTTGAGGGAGGTTTTTTGAAATAATCAATGAAGAGAGATAGAAAGAAAAAATTTATTGGAGAATCTGCACACCAGACTATTTAGCAAAAAATTGAATATTTGAGTTTTTCTTGGATATTTTCAAAAAACCATGAGTAAAATTCATACTCCACTTTTTTATTCTTCCGATTCGTCTCATGTGTCAAGACGAATCAATAAACCACAAAAGTTTGATACAAAACTAACAAATGCAAAAGAAAATTGAATAAGAACACCAAAAAAGCACAAAAAGCTAAGAAGTACAATACCTAACTATTGAAAAATTGGATCAACTACTTTCAATTATCCAAATGTAACAAATTTTTTACGAGGCCACTTAGAAAATAATTTAAAATTTATGAACTTTTCAAATTATTATTAGGGATCCCCAAAGTTACCCCACAAAGCAAGAAGTACGTAATCTGGCCTAGTTTCCTAAAAAAAAAATACAACTTGCCTTCTTGTTTTGTCCTTATCTATTTTTTTTCCCGTATTTGTTAGTTTTAAGTCAAGCTTTTGTAGATTATTAATTCGTCTCGGGAAGAAAAATCAGAAATGTCAAAAAAAAATTATGAATTTTACAAAACTTAGCTCCAAAAGCCCATCTTTTGGGCAAAATCTTAGATATTTCCAAAAACAAAGATATAAGTCATATTTTTATTTTTCAATTTTCCTCGTCGAGGCAAATCAAATTCAAAAAAAGTTTAATGCCAAAATTTAAAAATACGAATTTTTTTGAATATGGGCGTTTCCACTAATGAATAAGTTTTGAGAAAAAAATTGTAGCAATCAAGTTGTTAGATTTTTTTTGGCAATAAATAAGTTGTTGAGAAATGTCAAGTTATTTATTGTAGTGAATAAGTTATAAATGGGTTTGTGAGTAAAGTTATTGCAGTGTGAACGAGATGATAAAATACTAAAACTTGTTGATTATTACTGTATGAATGAGATGACAAAAATGCTTAAATTTTTTCCTTTTTTTGCTGGTGGAAACATAGTCGGTACAATAGTAGAAAAAAAGGGAAATGATATTGGCACTCAAAAAATTAATGAAGGCACTCCAAAAAATAAAGGAAAGTGACTTTGGAGATACACTGATTTTGAAGTGTCTACATCAATTTTTGGAGTGCTAATATCATTTTTCAAAAAAAATCCCAAAAAGTAAAAACAAGTAACCAGTAGGGGGCGTGAATTCCCAAGTGCACAGGCCAAAAAATAGTCATTGATTTCTAAGGGCAAAGTAGGCAGTTCAGTAAAAATGCTAGGGACCTCTGACATTTGAAAGTAGAAGTACGGTTAAAAAAGAAAAAACGTGACACGTAGAGAAGGCATTGTCAGCCTAATGGGCGGACGGTAGATGGATCGAATAAAAAATAAAGAAAAAAAATCTAGCCCAATCAAACCAAAAATTATGCCGAAACCAACGGAGCCCAACGCATTGTTCTTACTTCTTCTCATCAGTCCTCTACTCCTCTCTCCCCCGTCTCTCCAAGCTCTCCATTAAACTACTGATCCTTGCCGACGAGTGCTGGGAACTCATTGTTCTTACTTCTTCTCATCAGTAAAACGAACATGGCCAACAACAGTTGCAAAGACCTTCCAGACGAGTGCTGGGAACTCATATTCAAACGACTCCACCAGTCTCATCTCGAATCCCCATCTCTCTCCTGCAAGCGTTTCCTCTCCATCACCAACACCCTTCGAACCCACCTCAAAATCCTCGATCCAACCCTCATCATCCCTCTCTCCAAAAGATTCCCTCGCCTCGACTCCATCGACCTCGGCTCCCTTCGCAATGGACAACTCCACCACGTCATCATCGACATTGCAACCTCCGGATTAAACCTCAAAACCCTAGACTTATCGGAGAGCGACCGCCTCCCTTTGGAGAGTTTGAAGGTTCTGGGATCCCGTATGAAGAATTTGAGAGTTTTTAAGGTTTCCTCTATTATTGTTGGGAATCACTGGAGATGGCAATATGGTCGATCTGCTGTTGTTAGGGCAATTGAGAGGGCTACCCCGAACTCTTTTTTGCCTAATGTGTTGTGTGAAGATTCCATTCGTTGGCTTTTGTCTCCCTCTGGGATTTTTTCAATCAAGACAGCTTGGAATGCTTTTCGCTTTAGTGCTCCTGAAGTTGATTGGCATAAGGGTGTTTGGTTTAAACATCATGTTCCGCGATGGGCTATAGTCCAGTGGCTGTGTATTTTGGGGCGGTTGGCCACTAGGGATCGATTGCATGGATGGGGAGTTATTGATTGTGCTACATGTGTGCTTTGTACAAACTCTAATGAGTCACATGAGCATTTGTTCTTTGGTTGCCCGTTCTCCACTTCTGTGTGGCAATATTTTTTGGTGAAAAATAGCATCCACAGGCCTTGCTTGCCATTGCTTAATGAGATCTAGTGGATCAATGTTCATAGGGCTGGTGCTAATCTCCAAACTCTTTTGGTGAAGTTGTCTTGTGCCGCAGTTGTCTACCACTTGTGGCGGGAGAGGAATAGGCGCATTTTTCAAGGCGTGAGTTCTACTCCAGATCAGATTATTAGTGTAGTTGCCTCTGATATTCGTGGCTATGTGAGCTCTTGGAGGAACATTAGGAAGTCTAATGTGAATAGACTGCTTTGCTTGACTTGGAACATTTCAGGCAGGGTTTTTGTAGCCTCGTAATTTCTATATGTTTTTTCTGGGGACTGTCCCTTAGGTCTTGGTTGTTTTGTTGGTTAGGCGTATGCCCCTATTTTGTGTAATGTGGGTTTCTAATAAACTTTTACCTTACCCAAAAAAAAAATTTGAGAGTTTTGACGTGTTCGTGTCTTCTCACATTACGTGACATGGACTTGGTTGTTATAGCCGATTCCATGCCCTGTTTGGAGGATCTTGATATCTCCGAACCTATAAATCGATTTGAGGCGGCCGTGACGGATAGCGGGATTGAGGTGTTATCGTCGAAACTTAAGGGTTTGAGAAAAATCGACGTATCTGGTAACCATTATATCACCGATAAGTCGCTTTTAGCTCTTTCCACGAATTGCGTCTACCTGGCAGAAATTTTTGTTCTCGATTGTTGGTCCGTTACTTCGTATGGAATAGCATTTGTGATGCGCAATAGCTCCAATTTGAGCTCTTTGTTAGTAAGTCAACTTACTCGAATTGAATCTGCTCTGTTTGACGATTTAGTTTGTTGTGCAAGAAATTTATCAGCTCTTGGTATCTTTGATTCGTTAGTTCCAGATGAATTTCTCCATTTCATTGTTAAAGCTGGTATTCCTTTAAAGAGGCTCAGTCTTGCTCGGTCCCTACACCAAAGCTTCACCTTCTCTGGAATTTTGTTGTTTCTCAACAAATACCAGTCCCTGGAGCGGTTATGTATAGCTGGAACAGATTTCCTCACTGATGAGAATATTAGTGATTTATCCCAATGTCTCCCCGCTTTAGTCCTGATAGACCTCGATCTTTGCAATAATCTAACCGAGTCAACCCTTTTCACGCTTGCAAAGAATTGTACTTTACTAGAGGATATTAGTATGGACGGAGCGGATGTTGGAGGAGGAGGAGGAGGAAACAGGGCTAGCGGTATTGCGAAAAACCCACGAATCAAGTCTTTGAACTTGGTAAAAAATCGAAATCTCACCGATGAATGTCTTGCAAAACTTGCTTTGGTATGCCCCAGCTTAGAGGTGCTTGATGTTTCTTCTTGTAAAGGTATTACAGATAATGGGATTGCTGATTTCTTGAAGCGTGAATCAAAGATTAGGAAGTTGTGGATCAATAAATGTCAAGCGATTAAGAATATTGGAAATGGTTTTGAACTCTCTGAGTTGGTGGTTCTTGGTGCAGCTAGGTCAGGGATTAATGATGATGGGCTGGTGGTTATAGGGAATACATGTCGTGGGCTACTGAAATTGAACTTGGACGGTTGCTTAGGAGTGACAACAATAGGGTTGAAAGAAATATTGACAAATTGCAAAAGATTGAGAGAGATAAATTTGACTGGTTGTCTTAATGTGAGTACGGAGACAGCTGATTGGTTGGTGTCTTCAAGGCCATCACTGAGGAAAATTATCCTTCCACATTCTTCTTTGCCTTCTGGAAGCCAGAGGGAGCTTTTGTTGCGCAATGGATGTCTTGTTTTGTCAGAATAAGTAGGAGTGGAGCCATAACTCTCAACTTCGATGAGGTTAAGAGGAAGAAAGGAAAAAGTAAATTTTGTAGTGTTGCAGCATTAAAATTATGTTTTGTGGATGGAAAGAACATGACAGGATGATCATTTCTCACAGCGTTGTAGTAGAGAAGATAGCATGGGTATGGATGGAGAGGATGATGATGAAGTGGAAGGTGAATTGGAAAATAACAGATTTGATCTTACTCGGAAAGGTCATGTGCGGAGTGATGGTTTAACTGGCAATCTACTACAATGCCTCAATCTCTGGCAAAGGAAAAGGCTTAGAAAAATCCAATATGAACCAGCAGTTCTTACTTAGCAAGTTCAGGGCTGGGACATGTGATTTAACAATTTTTGAAGACCAAGTATTAGGAAATTCAGAAAGATGATGGGGAGATATATCGATGTGAACAAATGTACATCATACTATTTTGATAACACATAATTTATGATGTTTTTCCTGTAAGGTTTTTGTTGTTATGACTTGCAGTGTTTGTAGTCGGAACTTCTGATCTACATATGCGCATATAATAGTGTTTTATTGTGAAGCCATGAAGTTCTTGAAAATAAGACGCAAATTTTTTCCCCCCTGCATGACATAATCATAGCGGGAAGGATAAAAGAATAGAGATGAAAAAGGTAGAAAAAGCTCCAGAGCCGTATGCCCTGCATGCCGACTAAGATCTTGCATTGTGATTCTCTTTGATTTTTTTTGTTACAAACTATAGATATTGAACTTAGGCTGTCAGCGTAGCCTCTTTGTGCTTTCTCTATTTGAGCTGTATTCTCTGTGTGGTAGGGCCTTCTGAGGAGGATGCAGGTCCCTATAGTTTCTTGTATGTCTCAAAGTTAGGGTATGAAGTATTGGTGGCTTAGGTTGAAATTTTTTTCTGATAATTACTATTCTTCAATGTCTTTGTGAAATCTCCTAGTTCCCGTTGACCAGGGGAATCTCCATGAGGCTTACGTGCAGCTCCTGTTTTGGACCCCCTCTTCCCGTGCACTCCAAAAAAAAAAAAAATGAAAATGCACTGTTAAGGATTTCTCGAATATTTTTTCAAAATTGCCCCTATAAAAGTGTCTAAACCACTAAAACACAATATTAGGAAAGTCCACCCTAAAATCCTGTGAAAGTGCTTAAACCTAAACCCTAAAGTACCCTATGAAAGTTTCTAAAACTGTAAACCCTATAAAAGTGCCTAAACCACTAAAACCCTATAATAGGAAAGTGCACTCTAAAACTCTATGAAAGTGCCTAAACCCTAGGGTAGGGTAGGGTACCTTAGGCACTTTCATAGGGTTTAGTGAATTTTAATAGTATTTGAAAGGTAAAAGGGTAATTAAGTGCACTGTTTCTATCCTTAGAGGTAATTTGTTGTTACTAGAAATCTTATTGCTAGTTCTCTCTCGTCTCCCATCCGTAATTCAATGCAGCTTTTGATCAGATTTTCTAGTACTCGGATTGAAGTTGATCCTAAGTTGGAAAGGAGTATCCAATACAAATCATTGTATCATCTCTATGGCCTCGGAAGTAAAAGATAGCTACGAGGTGTCTTATGAGCGAGGGAAGAGCTTGCTTAAAAGTTAAAACTTGTGAAAGCATGCCAGAATTACATAGTAGTTTTCAAACACTTGAGAAGAACGAGGGCAATGATAAAAGTAGCTCGGAGAAGGCATTGGCTGTGAAGAGGAGAAAAATGCTTACATTTGTGGAAAGTTTGAACAAGTAGTTTTTTCTTCACTGGAAATACAAATATATACCTGCAGATATACTGGTGGTGATACCCAATGGAGAGTCTCAATGCAGAAGCTATGGGGCATTTTCTGAAGTATTGCACCGTACCAAATTCCCAGTCCCAATAGCAGCAGCAGCAGCTAGCTGCTAGTCTTTTTACTCAATGGCTGAAATTTCGAATTGTTAGTTTCCATAATTTTGGTATGTGTGAAGTCTGGGAAGAGATATATATATCAGTTGATGATTTGTTTCTTCTATGGGGAAGAGATATATATCAGTTGATGGTGTTGGTTAATTCAAGTAGGTCGTTGGTATTGATATATGAAAGAAACGTGTTCTCTACTTCTCTGCAAATGATGTCTCTGGTGTCTGTAGATATATGGTACATCTCACACGTAAATGATACCGTCGGATCGGACGAAATTATCATTCCTAATGTCGACATTATTCATATAGAAAGTTATACAGCTGGTCGAAAAATGATAGGTCTTTCTAAACAAAGTACAATAATCTAAAGAATATTTTCTGATCGAAATAACTATCGATTTTTGTAAAGATAATTTTTTAAATGGATGATATTCTTAACTAAGCCTATGAAATGAACATTCTCGATGATATCAGTTTGAGCATACTATTTTTTTGAATCATTACCAAATTAAACTGGTACCAATGTACATATATGGCACATCTCACATGAAAATGATATTAGAAGCATACTAGATCCGCGGTAATACAATTGAATTTGAAACACTTCATAAGTTCATTTTGTAAGGCTAGCTTGTTGAGACCGCGCGTCATTCATAAAATATCGTTATTGGATATTACTAACTGATTAGCTAAATAATGAATCCTTTACTTTTGATTGGGAAAATGACGGTTCAGGACATGTTTTATAATTAATACCCATCAATGACATGAGAATATTTATTAATACTGAAAATGACCTTGGCGGGTATTAATTACCAAAAGCCGTCATTTTCCCCATTTGATTACTAAAATTCTCTTTAGATTGCTAAATAAAATATTCTTTACTAAAGTATTGATCGATTTAGAGACATATCGTTTTCGATTAATGTTTGCGCTACAAGATGTATAGTTATGAAATGAATTCAAACAAGTACTCCCTCCATCCCTTTTTAAATGTCTTACTTCGTAACTCCAACTTATTAAAAAAACATCATCATTATACCTTTCACGTCAAATTTTTCCTCCGCTTTCCCTACTTATCTATCATCATTACACTTTTACTCACTAACTTTTCAAAATGGAATCTACTTTTAGGGACAAAATAAACAATTCACCAACTTTTACCCACTAACTTTTCAAAATGGACACTTATTAAGGGACAACCCAAAATGGAATACTGAACTCTAAATAAGGGACGGAGGGAGTACATAAGTCGCTGTAAAGTTATCTGTGTAAAATTTTAATTTTCGTTGTATTTTTTGCCAAATATTTAAAGGGTTGTTTACGGCATTGGTAATTGGATTATGTTGAAATTAATTGGATAGTCGAATAATTTAAATTATTCTTTAACGCAATTTGAAGCATAATTAAAGCAATTCAAAGAATAATTTGAGGATGATAGACTGACAGAGATGATTGACCACATAGATATCGTCACAATGGAGAAGTTTGTCGAGGGAGAAAAAAAAATTTCTCATCAAAATTCAATATTTTCCAGTGAGAAATCCTCTCGAAAAATAATCAAAAAATAAGTGGGTGTTGTCGAAAAATTATTTTGACAGATTTTTAGAGTCTAGCTTCCAAAAATCAATTTAGAATAATTGTCAAATATTCTATTCTACATAACTGATTTTTAGAATCTAAGAACCTGAAAAAGGAAAGAAATTCTCAAAATTCTAAAGATTTGTTTGGATTTTGAATAGGTGTTAGAATTCTGCAACACAAATTCTCAAAAAATGAATAAAATTATCATAATCTCATAATTGCAATAAACAGGTTTATCAATTTTTTCTAGAATTCAGAATCTCAAAACTGCTGAAGCTAAAATCTAAAATTTATATTCACATTTATCGCAAGGGAACATGCTTTAAACATCTCTCTCTCTCTCTCTCTCTCTCTCTCTCTCTCTCTCTCTCTCTCTCTCTCTCTCTCTCTCTCTCTCTCTCTCTCTCTCTCTCTCTCTCACACACACACATTTTACCTCTAAGTCCATAAAATAAAAAGTAATTTCCACCGAGTCTCCTCAAATTAACGAAACACTAAAACTTTATGAAAGTGTCTAAAACCCTAAACACTGAAAGTGCCTAACCTCTAGGGCACCCTATTAAAGTAGCTAAACCCCAGGGTACCCTATAAAAATGCCTAAACCCCTTGGGTACCCTATGAAAGTGCCTAAACCGCTAAAACCCTATAATAGGAAAGTGCACCCTAAAGCCCCTATGAAAATGCCTAAACCTAAACCTTAGGACTCTATGAAAGCGTCTAAACCTAAAAACTAGGGTACCCTAAACCCTAGGGTATCCTAAAACCTTATGGTACCCCTAAAACCCTAAAATCCTAAGGTACCCTAAGATTTTAGGGTACCCACTAGGGTACCATAAAACCCTAGCATACCCTAAAACCCTAGGGTGACACTTCTATTAATGGTAAATGTATTTTTGTAAAAATGGACCTAGTGGTAATTAAGTACTCCCTCCGTCCCCTTTTTTATAGTCCAGTATTCCATTTCGGGCTGTCCCTCAATAAGTGTCCATTTTATAAAGTTAGTGGGTAAAAGTTTATGAATTTTGCATTTTGCCCCTAAAAGTAGATTCCATTTTGAAAAGTTAGCGAGTAAAAATGTAATGATGATGTTTCCATAGAGAGTAAAGAGGGAAAGTAGAGGTAAAAGTTGATGTGAAAGATGTAATGATAAGTATTTTTAATAAGTTGGAGTTACGAAGTGGGACACTTAAAAAGGAATGGAGGGAGTATTTCATCTCTCCTTAATGGAAATTAAGTGTCAATTTTTTGTACGTAGAGGTAAAAATCTCCTCTCTTTCAGCCTATAAATAAGGATGTAGCCAACTGCATAGGAGTTCAATCATCAATAATCTTTCAGAGTTTCTCTTTTTACCTTGTGGGTTATAGGTGTCTCGTGGATTCGAGTATTCTTTCTTTTGCTAGAACTCTATCTAGTCTTCATGTTATGATTCCGCTGCGTTAGATTTGAGAATCTTCCATCGTAAAGCTGCAAAGGCTGTTGCAAGTATGGTGGTGGATGTGTGAGGGCTAATCTGGGCTATTGAAGGTTTTTGAGGTATCGCTAAGCGACATACGGGTGGGGCAATTGCAAAGGCTTCCACTACCACTCTTGAAGGTTTTTGAAGGGTAATAAAGCGAGGAACATATACAGAAATTAACATAGGTGTAACCAACAATTATTATGGCATGAATTTGTGGGTTGAACACATATTTACAAGGGTACAACAATAATTCACGTGGGTGTGTGTTCATGGATTAAACACAAATTCACAGAGGGTGTAACTATCAATTACAGGGGCGTGAATTTGTGAATTGAGCACAATTTACAAGATGTTATGTCTTATTGGAGTAGGAATAGGATTGCTAAATTATTGACAATTTAGTTATGGTGTATCGAATTGATATTCAACTTGATCCAATGAATACAGATATTTGTTCCCAAATACACCATGAATACGTGCAAAATTTATCAAAATACAACCCACAACATTTGCAATGTCAATAATTCTAAGTACCCCGAAAATTCCCCAAAAAGAAGAGAAATCATTGGTCCAGAGAAATAATAGATGAAGTGTGACCGGAGGGGATTAGTGATGCCCATTTATGTATGAATGGTTGTCCTTATCAGTTTTGTAAATTAGGATATAAAGTGGAGTACTATAGTGATGCCCGTTCAACATTGTTCATATAGGAAGTTCTATTGATCAAAAAAACGATAGGTCTTTCTATACAAATTATACTTTAAAAGATTATAGGACCGAAATATCTACAAATTTCTGGTGAAGATAATTTTATAAATGGACAGTATTCTTAAGAAACCCTACGAAATTAACGTTTTTGATGATACCGCTGTGCACATAGTATATTTTTGATGTCATGGTTGTTAAAGCCATTTTGATGCCCTGTTTGGAGGATCTAGCTATCTCCGAACTTACCGATGAATTCGAGGTGGGCAGAAAAAACGCTCTTTATTAAATTTTTCAATACAACTGGACTTGTTTTGTATTGTATATATACAATGTAAAAGGTACTCTATCTACACAAATGTGTAATTAAAACAATGGAGAACTAGCCGTTGGTGGATTGGTGGTTGTTGGTGGATAGGTGGTTTGGTGGCTTATTAATATTCATATCCTCTCTTTTTGACTGTGCATTCTCATCATGCATTAACACTACTTTAATACCCTCCCTCAAACTGGATTGTGGGTAACGCCATAGACCAAGTTTGGTCCTCAAATCGCGAAGCCCAGATTTCAAAAGCGGTTTGGTAAAAATATCTGCAAGTTGGCTTTTGGATGGGACAAACCGCGTAAGAAGAGAACCAAGAGCGACCTTTTCCCAAACAAAGTGATAGTCTAGCTCGAAATGTTTTGTGCGAGCATGAAAGACAGGATTTACAGACATGTGCAAAGCACTGATATTATCACAGAACAAAGTAGGTGGCTGAAACATGGGAACCCCAAGATCACGCATCAAATAAGAGAGCCATGTCAACTCAGCTGCAGTGGAGGCCATGGCACGATATTCTGCTTCCGTGCTATAACGAGCGATGGTGGATTGTTTTTTTGCACTCCAAGAAATGCAATTGAATCCAAGAAAGGTACAAAAGCCGGTAGTAGAGCGACGGGTGGTTGGACAACCGGCCCAATCGGCATCAGAAAAGGCATAGAGATTAAGAGAACTTTGACTTACAATACGAAGACCAAAATCCAATGTCCCTTTCACATAGCGAAGGATTCGCTTGATAGCTTGAAAATGAGCATTTGTAGGTTTGTGCATATGCTGACATATGGTGTTAACAGAGTACGAAATGTCCGGACGTGTCATCGTCAAATATTAGAGAGCCCCCGCCACACTTCTATAATGAGTAGGATCATGATATAAAGTCTCGGCAGATAAACATGATTCCTTTGATGACATAGGTGTAGGAGATGGTTTACAAGCATCCATGGCAACACGTTGAAGCAGTTCTTGAGCATATTTGGTTTGACAAAGGAAAAGACCACCGGAGACAAACCGGACTTCAACACCCAAAAAGTAGTGAAGAGGGCCTAAGTCTTTCATTTCAAACTTCCTACTAAGAATACCGACAAGAGAATCAACCAAGTTGAGATCATCACCTGTGAGAATGATATCATTTACATAGAGTAGTAAGATAAGAAAACCATGGGTAGATTTGCACGTAAATAAAGAAGGATCAACCATGCTACATATAAAACCCAAGCTAAGTAAAAAGGAGCTAAATTTGTCAAACCAAGCCCTAGGGGCTTGTTTAAGGCCATACAAAGCTCGATTTAGCCGACAAACATGAGTAGGCTTAGTATCATCAACAAAACCTAGTGGTTGTTCCATAAAAACAAATTCTTGAAGGTCTCCATACAGAAAGGCATTTTTAACATCAAGTTGTTTGATACCCCATTTGTGAATAGTAGCAAGTGTAAGAACCAGTCTAATACTAGCAGGTTTAATGACAGGACTGAATGTTTCAACAAAATCCACGCCCTATTCTTGAGCATATCCCTTGGCAACAAGACGAGCCTTTAATCGTTCCAAACTACCATCAGACCGAAGCTTGGTTTTAAACACCCAACGACATCCAACAATATTCATAACAGTGGTACGAGGCACCAAGTCCCAAGTATGATTAGCTTCCAAAGCTTTAAGTTCGTCAACCATAGCCGAATACCAACCGGAGTGTTTTAAGGCAGAGCGAATCGACTTTGGTTCACTAGGAATGGAAGTAGTTGTGAGGAGCACATATTTTGGATTAGGTTTGAAAATACCAGTTTTAGAACGAGTGATCATGGAATGACAATTGGGGCCTAGTTCAGTAGAATTAGGTGCAGGTTGTGAATTTGCATTTGAAAGAGTGGTGGGTTTAAAAGGAACAACACCCGAGCCAAAGTCCATGGTAGGAGAAGGGATAAGTTCTTGAACGGAAGGAGTGAGATCATCTAAAGGACCAGTGGTCGTGGAACTATTCTCTACGGGTAGTGTTGTCTCAAGATTATGAGCTACAGGTTGAGGAGCATATTCTGCTACTGTCGATGCTTGTGGTGGTGCACTACGAAGTGGATAAGTGTATGAAGAGTAATTATCAATAGGTTCAGAAGTCTCTTCCCAATTATTAAAAGTAGCCATTTCACCATCAGATTGAGCAACAAATAAATTTGCAGATCTTTTAAATATATGGAAGTAAATTTTCATGAAAAACAACATGACGAGATATGAAAACACGACCCGTTGGAGGATAAAGACATCGATAACCTTTATATTTTTCACTGTATCCCAAGAAAACACACGGCAAAGACCGTGGTTCAAGCTTATTAGTGCATATTGACGAAGACATGGAAAACATCTGCTTCCGAAAACTCATAAGCCTGTGTAATCCGGATATCGGTGATAAAGCAAACTAAAAGGACTTTCCATGTGCAATGTTTCGGATGGAGAACGGTTTCTAAGAAATACAGAGGTGGAAAAAGCTTCGACCCAAAATTTCTTTGGCAATCCAGCATGAAAAAGTAAAGCTAAACCATGCTCAACCACATGCCTATGCTTTCGTTTGGCAATGCCGTTTTGCTCTGGAGTACCGGGACAAGATGATTGATGAACAATTCCATGATCATGCAAATAAGCAACAAATTTTGTTTTACCAAATTCACCACCTCCATCAGATTGAAAATTTTTCACTTTCTTGGAGAATTGGCATTCAACCATTTTATGAAAAGTAGTGAAGCAGCGAAAAAAATCTGATTTGTGTTTCAGAGGGTATATCCATGTATAACGAGAGTAATCATCCACAAAAAGAGCAAAATATCTAAAATGTTGAACAGACCGAGTAGGAGCTGGACCCCAAAGGTCACAAGGAATTTTATTTAACGGCGCTAAAAAAACAGTTTCAGATGCTAGAAAAGGTACTTTAGTACTTTTGCTCATCTCACAACTAGAGCAAACAAAAGGCTCTTTCTTCCAGCCTGTAACATTTATCATGCTCTTTTTATGGAGAAAACTCACTACCTTGGCTTGGGGATGACCAAGTCTTTGGTGCCAAATATCTTTAGAAGTCTTCTGGAAACGAGTTGAAAATAAAGCTTGTTCCTTCGCCCCATCCAAAGTATATAGACTGCCTGTTTTAGTTCCTCGTGCTAGAATCCTGTTGGCCTTCTGATCCTTTATGACAAAACCAGTGGATGAGAACTCAAAAATACATGGAAAATCAGATGTTAGTTGTGATACTGAGAGTAAATTCTTTTTCATTTTTGGCACAAGCAAGACATTATTCAATTCCAAGTTAGAATCCTTTGTAGACAACAGAACATTACCACAATGAGTAATAGGTAGCTTTTCTCCATTTCCTACCATGACATAATCATCACCATGATAGGGAATAAGATTGTTGAACTTACTCTTGTTACCTGTCATATGGGCAGCAGCACCGGAGTCAGCAAGCCACTCATTTTCTTGCGGATCAGTGATCACCAGGGCTGCAAGTGCTTGAGGAACATCATTAGGCTGGTAAGAATGATTGAAGCGATTATAGCAGTGAAGAGCATCGTAGTTGCGTTTGTTGCAGATTTGACACACAACACCAGCATTATTTGCTGATGAACCTTGGGTACCACGAGTTTGCAAAGTCGAGAGTGGTCTGAGATTTCGATTGTGTGTCCCACCATTATTGTTCACATAGTTTCTGTTATTGCCTTGTGAACTGGTAGGAGCAAATCCCTTCCCTTGGGTGGAAAAGTTGCGATTGGGACCATTATAATGGTTGTGATTTTTATTGAAGTTTCTATTTCCACCACCCGTCCTTTGTCCCACGAAGGCCATGTTTTGAGAAACATCTGCAGTAAGAGTGTTCTTATTGCGAAGCTCGTAGCTTTGCAACAATGACAGTTTCACTAAAACATGGAATTGGTGGTTTCAACATAGACGTGGTGAAATTGTCATATTTAGGACCGAGGCCATGAAGAATTAAGTTTAAAGACCTTATTGTTGTCAGAAAGTGGCTTACCAATCGCACTTAACTCATCACAAATACCTTTGAATTGCCGTAGATACTCAGAGATCGACCGGTTATCTTTGGTTATGTATTGAATTTGCTGAAGTAAATCAAACTCCCTCGTTTGAGAGTTTTGAGCAAAAGAATTAAGAAGTGCATCCCAAACTTCTTTTGCGGTCGTACAACCAACCACCAGGCCTAGCACATCTTCTAACAAAGTGCTAGTAATCCACGCCTTGACCAAACGATCGGTCCTTTTCCAAGCTCGAAAATCAGGATTCGGAACCATTGTTTTCCCATCTCCTAATTCAATGTCGATTTCCGGTGCTGGTTCTTCTTCTTCTCCATTGACAAAGCCTATTACTTCTTGGCTTTCAATCAAGGAGAGTATTTGAGTCTGCCACAGAAGGTAGTTTTTCTCATTCAATCGTAAAGAAACAAAATTTGAGATATTAATCTGACTTGGGTAAGGATATTTGGTAGACGAGGAAGAAACGACAGACATGATATGATTCAAAACACAAGGAGCAGACAAGTTCTCCTTCAGTGCTCTAATACCATAAAGAAGTAGAGATTGATAGCAGAAAAAAGGCTCTTTATTAAATTTTCAATACAACTGGACTTGTTTTGTATTGTATATATACAATGTAAAAGCCACTCTATCTACATAATTGTGTAATTAAAACAATGGAGAACTAGCCGTTGGTGGGTTGGTGGCTGTTGGTGGATAGTTGGTTTGGTGGCTCATTAATATTCATATCTTCTCTTTTTGACTTTGCATTCTCATCATGCATTGACACTACTTTAATACTTGACTGTTTGTTTTTTACTTCGTATGGAATTACATTTGTGATGCGCAATAGTGCCAATTTGAGTTCACTATTAGTTGATCGAAAGAGGTTCAGTCTTGCTCGGTCCCTATACCCGGGCTTCACCTTCTCTGCAATTTCATCGTTCCTTAACAAATACCAGTACCTGGAGCGTTTATGTTTAGCTGGAATAGATTTCCTCACTGATGAGATAATTAGTGATTTATCTCAATGTCTCTCTACTCAAGATCTAACTGAGACAACCCTTTTCACGGTTGCAAAGAATTGTCTTTTACTAGAGGATATTAGTATGGAGGGAACGATCTTGGAGGACATGAAAAATTAATGAATCAAGTGTCTGAACTTGAAAAAAATTTGGAATCTGAGCGATGAATGTCTTGCAAAACTTGCTTCGGTATGCCCCAGTTTAGAGGTGCTTGATGTTTCTTCTTGTAAAGATATTACAGCGACGACATTGCTGATTTCTTGAAGCGCGACTGAAAGATTAGGAAGTTGCAGATCAATAGATTAAGAAATTGGAAATGGTTTTGAACTCTCCCAATTGGTGGTTCTTGATGCAGCTAGATCAAGGATTAATGATGATGGGCTGGGGAGTATAGGGATAGATGTCGTTGGCTCTTGAATTTGGACTTGGGCGGTTGCTTAGGAGTGACAACAATAGAGTTGAAAGAAAGAGTGACAAATTGCTTAAGATTGAGAGATAATTTGAGTGGGTGTCCTAGTGTGAGTACGGAAACGGCACAAGTGGGTTGAAAATGGGTTGTAATTAAAAGATAAATATAAATTGGGATTGCCACCTCTACCTTTAACGCATAGTCCTAAAACTTAACATCAACAATACCCTGCGAAACAAAAGGACCCAAACAACTCACACCCACACCCCAACCAACACACTTAGGCAACTCATGGTTTGGGCTTTATTTTACCTCCTTCACGGCAAGTGCCGCATCCTTCTCGACGATAGACCCCATCGGCGCATCTTGAAGAGTGTTGGGCGTATATATCGCTGGTTCTTGTTCATTTATTTTGCAGAAATATAATGCAGATTTTGAAGTGAAGGCTGGATTGACAGTGGCGGCGCTTGAAAGGGCTAATAATTAGGCTAGGCAATCCAACCCGCCCCGCCCCGAACCCGCCCCGCCCCGCCCCGAACGGGGCGGGTTTTCTATAATATTTTCGGGTTTCGGGTCGGGGTCGGGTAAAAAAAATGAGCCCCGGCCGGGTTCGGGTAGGGTTCGGGGTAATAGTGCCCCACCCCTAAACCCGACCCGACCCCGACCCGAAATACCCGCCCCGAAATTACCCGACCCCGACCCGGCGTACTTATATATATATATATATGTATTTATTTATATATGTATATATATACTTATATACATGTTATTTCATTTTTTTAGCATTAATCCAAAAAACAATGTCTCTTTATTGTCAAGTAGCCTAATTAAATTTTAAAAAGAAATAAAAATTGATATTTATTGGTGTTTAGTGGATTTTTTAAAAAGTTTTCTTCAAATATTTACATTAAATTCTACACATAAAAAAATGGAATGAAGTATCTAAAATATTGATTGCAATTAAAAGTTTAAATTTGACTGTGATACCAAAAGACATAAAAATAATTTCAAAAGTTTTATTTTCTAGATAATTTTTATTCTTATTTAGCTTTTTTTTTTTTTTTAACCTTTTTTTACTTATACTTTAATTTTTTTAAATTTTTACGGGGCGGGGCGGGGCGGGTAAACCCGTTCCCCGATCGGGGCGGGAACGGGGGTACCCCAAAAAAACCCGGCCGGGGTCGGGGCGGGGCCGGGGGCGGGTAATGATTTTCGGGTCGGGGTCGGGGTATGCAAAAACCCGCCCCGCCCCGCCCCGTTGCCCTACTAATAATGCTGAGGCTCTAGTCCTCAACTCACTGCCGAGAAGGATGTAAAATACTAATATATACGCCCAAACCCTGAGTTTTCTTCAAAAAATGTTTCGTTTTGCAGGGGTATTGTTGGTGTTAAGTTTTAGGGCTGTGTGTTAAGGTACTGAATATGATTTTGATGTATGCACAAGAGGGAGGGATGAATCGGTTCGGATTGGTCGATTTTTTCCCAATTTTACCACTGAACCGAATCATTCGGTTTTTCTTTTTTCCAATCAAACAGTGACCAATTTGGTTAAAAAACTGATTGGTTCGGTTTAGTTTCGTTCGGTTCGGTAGGTTTTAGTCGATTTCCAAGTAATAGGACAGTCATTAGTTTTTTCAGTCCAATAAGCAAAAATAATGAGTTACATAAAAAAGCTCAAATAAATGATTTTTTCCATCACAGTCCACATGACCGTCCAAAACCCATAATTCAATTAAATAAGCCCAAGTTACAACTTTAGCCCATAATCACACATTCAACCATTTATTTTGTTCGGTTTGGTTTTGTTCGGTTGGTATTTCTATAAAATCGAAACCAAACCGACTTAAATTTTTTTAAAAAAATCAAAACCAAACTGAACCAACTTAAAACAAAAACCAATTGAATTAAGCAAAATTCGTTCGGTTCGTTCGGTTTTTCGGTTAAAATTTTCATCCCTAATTAAGAGGGGAGTGTTTTGTGGAGTTTGTGGGGGCTTTGGTTGTTTGTGATGCAAAATAGAGTTGTTTTTCTATTTTTCTTGTGGAATTTTCAATTTGCATCCAATATGTTCCTCATGCTTGATTTTAAAAAATCTGGGACACTCTCTCAAAAGCTCCATAGTGCTCTATGCCCTACACTCCAACTAAAGATCTAAAATTCTATTTAGACAGCTAAACAAAACATTCTTTATTAAAGTATTTGATCGATTTAGAGACATATCATTTTCGATCAATACTTGCGCTATAAGATGAATAGTTACGAAATGAATTCGAACAAGCACACAAGTCGGTGTAAAAAGTTATCGGAGTAAAATCTTAACTTTTGTTGTCTGTGCAGTGGTGTGCGCAGCACCGTGCTGCACACCTCTGCATCCGACAGCACGGATTTCATTTTGGTAATGAATAGCCCTTGATTGTTGGTTACCGAGATGAGATCCGATTCATCGGATTTGCAAAACACCAACCCAAAGTCCATTTGCCTAATAGTTATAGGATTGTTAACGACATGTAGTAGGATTAGGCTCCATTTGTTTCGATATAAAATGTTTTACAATGTAAAATATTTTTCATGCAAGATATTTTTTCAGAAAACAAACTTAAAACTTTTATTTTCCGCTATTTGGTTGACACATGAAAATATTTTTAGAAATCAACGAAATAGCGTAGAGAGAAGGGCTTAAATGGTAGAGAGATCTGAGAATAGTGGAATTGAGTGTGGGTCAGGACTAACAATAGAGGAAACTGTGCAGTGAAAATTGCAGTAGAAGACACCGAATTAATTTCGAAAAATAACTTACGGAAAATTTAAGAGTAAGTCATTTTCATCCAATTAATGGAAAATGTTTTACATGTAAACTATTTTTTTCATTTTTTATACAACCAAACACCGGAAAATAGATAAAACATTTTACCGGAAAATATTTTATGTCCAAACAAACGGAGCCTAGACTTTTCTTTAACCCAATTTAAAGCAATTTAAAGAAGGATGATGCTATGGTGTCCCCGGTGATTTTGGGGATACCGTAATTTTTGGCATAACTTTACCATTAGGAGCATAATTAAAATCAATTATAAGTATAACAGAACCCAAACAAGACATAACCAAGGAATATCCAAAAAACCAACCAAGGCGCAACTAAATCCAACCGCAACTAAACCAACCAAGGAGCATAATTAAAATCTATTATGCTTGTAATGGATTTTGGTTATGCTCATAATGGTTTTGCTATACCAAAAGTTACGGTGTTCCCAAAATGACCGGAGACACTGAATTCATTCCCTTTAAAAAAAAATAATTTGGGGGTGAGAGACAGATAGAGATAATTGACCACATAGACAGACAGAGATATTGTCACCCATGTCAATGGAGAAAAAAAAATAATTCCTCATCAAAATTCAATATTTTCCAAAAATCATCTCAAAAAATAAGTGGCTGTTAGTGAAAATTTTTTTGACAGATTTTTACGTAATAGCTTCTAAAAATCAGATTAGAATATATAGATTCTGATAGCCTGAAAAAAGAAAGAAATTTTCAAAATTCCAAAATTGGAGATTTTGGGTAGTTTTGAGATTTTGTAACACAAATTCTATAAAAATGAATGAAATTTCTCTAATCTCGAACAGAATCGTAGTTGAAGCTGAAATAAAAATGAATGAAATCTCTAATCTCTCCTCCCCTTCTCTCTCTCTCTCTCTCTCTCTCTCTCTTGATCAGGCCCTTTCTCTCTCTCTCTCTCCCCCTCTTTCTCTCTCTATATATATAAAATCAAAAACTTTTGTTTCCAAAGGGAGTCTTTAGAGTCCTATTCATAACGAACATGGCGGAGAGTTGCAAAGATCTTCCAGACGAGTGCTGGGAACTCATATTCAATCTATTACTTCTCCGCCACCCCTCTCATCTCGAATCCCTATCCCTCTCCTGCAAGCGATTCCTTTCCATCACCAACACCCTCCGAACCCACTTCGAAATCCCCCATCCAACGCTCATCGGCCCCCTCTCCAAACTCTTCAACCGATTCCCACGCCTCAACTCTCTTGATTTCAAAAACTTCAGTGGCGATGATCTCCACCGCATCATGGTCGACGTCGCAACAAATTCCAATATCGACCTCAAAACCCTCGACCTATCGGGAGCCAAAGAACTTCCTTTGGAGGGTTTGAAGGTACTAGGATCTCGTATGAAGAATATGAAGGTTTTGTGGTGCTTCACTCTTCTCACTTTACGCGACCATGACTTAGATGTTATAGCCGATTCGATGCCCTGTTTGGAGGATCTAGATATCTCCTATCCACTGGATGAAGGGAATGTGACCGATCGTGGAATCGAGGTGGTGTCGTGCAAATTAAAGGGGTTGAGAAGAATCGACATATCTGGTAACGAAAAACTCACCGATAAGTCACTTTTAGCTCTTTCCACGAACTGCGTCTACTTCACAGATCTTGTAGTCAGCTGTTCGTTGGTTACTTCGCACGGAATTGAATTTGTTCTGCGCAATAGTACCAATTTGAGTTACTTGTCGGTCAGCAAAATCGATTTCGGTCGACTTCGACTAGATGATTATTCAATACGTTGTGCAAGAAACTTATCAGATCTTGCAATCAACTATTCGGTAGTTCCCGATGAATATCTCCGTTTGCTTGCAAAAATGACTGGTATTCCTTTAAAGGGTTTCGCTCTTTCTCAACCCATGAGCCCATGCTTCACCTTCTCTGGAATTTCGTCGCTTTTAAACAAATACCGGTCCCTGGAGTGGTTATCTTTGGATGGAATAGATTTTCTCACTGATGAGAAAATGAGTGATTTATCTCAATATCTCTCCGCTTTAGTCACAAGAAGCCTCAATCGTTGCGGTAATCTAACTGAGTTAACCTTTTTCAAGCTTGCAAAGAATTGTCCTTTGCTAGAGGATATTAGTATGGAGGAAACAAATCTAGGAGTAGGAGGAAATAGTGCTACTGATATTGTGAAAAACCCACGAATCGAGTCTCTGAACTTGGAAAATAATCCGAATCTGAGCGATGAATGTCTTGCAAAACTTGCTTCGGTATGCCCCAGTTTAGAGGTGTTTGATTTGTCTTCTTGCAAAGCTATTACAGAGAAAGGCATTGCTGATTTTTTGAAGAGCGGCTCCAAGGTTAGGAAGTTGTGGATCAATGAATGTGAGGGGATTATGAACATTGGACATGGTTTTGAACTCCCCGAATTGGAGGTTCTTGGAGCAGCTAGATCTGGGATTAATGATGACGGGTTGGTGGTTATTGGGAATAGATGTGGCAAGCTCCTGAAATTGAACTTGGGCGGTTGCTTGGGAGTGACAATGGTAGGGTTGAAAGAAATATTGACAAATTGCAAGAGATTGAGAAGGTTAAATTTGACTGGGTGTCTTAATGTGAGTATGTTGACGGTAAATTGGATGGTGTTTTCAAGGCCGTCATTGAGGAAAATTATCCAGTCACATTCTCATTTGCCTTCTCAGAGGAAGCTTTTCTTGTGCATGGATGTCTTGTTTTGTCAGCCATGGAGTTGTAATTTTGGATGGTGTTTTCAAAGCCGTCGTTGAGAAAAATTATCCTGTCACATTCTTATTTGCCTTCTCAGAGGAAGGTTTTCTTGTGCATGGATGTCTTGTTTTGTCAGCTATGGAGTTGTAATTCTTAACTTTGATAAGCCAAAGCAAAGGAACAGGTTGGAATGATTCTTTCTTGAAAAGGTGCAATATGGTTTTAAATTACGAAGACTTTATTTTAGTAATAACGTAATAGGAAACTTGAATCAAGTGCCACTTGTTTTGGCATGTTTCTTAACTTTTAATGGTCTTTAATTTCCATGAGTAGGTTAAGTCAAATATTTTATTTTTATTTCTTCCTTTCTGAGTTTCCTTTATCGTTTTCCTTGATTTGCAGATTCAATTATTTTTTTGTTGAGTTTCAGCCGATAAATAAGGATGTAGCTAACGGCATAGGACTTCAATCATCAATAATCTTTTAGAGTTTCTCTTTTTTCCTTGTGAATTAATTATAGGTGTCTCATGGATTCTAGCATTCTTTCTTCTGCTAGAACTCATGACATTGCTTCACCTTACAACGAAGTGTGGTGTCAAGCTCATCATGGAACAAGTCAAACGGAGGAGGGGAGTACAATTGCGCAACTTGATTTAACATAGGAGATTTTTTCAACAACAATCTTTGCAACTTTTCTCTAGAATTGTATATGGCTTTAGCTTCCTCATACCACTTTTCCACAACAATTATGTCAAATTGAGTCAAGAATTGAACAATGTCGAGATCCGATTTTAAACACCTCTTTAGTTTTGCATTAAGGCTCTCACTAAGTTGGATGCTCTATATTTCCGTAGTGCATAACCATTTCATGTATACATGCGCCCATTTCTCTTTATTTCCCCAAGTTTTCGCCATCCAAGAGTTATCTTGTAAATTGTATTTCCTAATCAAAGCATCCCAAGCTTTCTGTAACTCATTTAGCTTTTTGTAACTCATTTATCTCCTCATACCCCAAAATGCAAGCATTGAACTCTTTACCAAAGTTTGAATAAGCATGGAAAAAGTAATCCAAATGCTTCAAAGTATTTTGATTAAGGTGAAACGTACATGAAGGAGCTTTGATGATAGCTCCGGCCTGAACCTGCAAAACAAAGCTGACAACTCGAGTCACCGGTATGGTGGCATGCCTACCACCCTCCGATGCCTAAGTCAGTAGAAACCTTGTTATAAAAGAACGAAAGTTCTCTGTGTTAGAATTGTGTACCGTATATTGGTGTTCTATCGTCGTATTTATAGGCATTACAATTGAAGTTTGAGTCTTCGTTGGACTATACCTTGTAGGTTCCGGATCTCCTCCTTGAGGAGTGTTGAGTCCTGCCTTGGCTAGAAATCCACGGGTTCCCTGCCAGGACTAGGAATCCCATCTTTAACTATGATTGGGCATATCTCTGGCACTTTGGGCTTATCCCAGCCATCCCTTATCCCTTAGGACTCATCCTTCCTGTCGTGGCATCTTCATCTGAATAAACATATCTCTCATGTGATACCATAGAAGTTAAGCTCTACAAGGGAGCTAGGGGCCGGAGCTGGTCCTTGGACTCTCTTTAAGCTTCGTCTGGGGGGCGGAGCTGGAAGGTCATTGCTCGTTCCCTGTAGGCCCCTACAGGAAGTTTGGAGGGAGCTAGCTCGCACTCCCCAGGTCCGTAGGCCTGGTAGTGCTGAGCTCCCTAAGTGTATTCTACTTATCAGGTACTCCCCTGTTCCTAAGCTCCAGGTTTGCTCTAGAGGTTGGGAACATTGGAAAAGCTCAAATGGCGGTTACTGCTTTTCCCTACTTTTCAGAAGGTTTTAAACACGCGGGTCCCATCATGGGACAGGTGTCGAGATTTCTTGTTACTTTGATTTCAAGAGGTGGACGACGAAGATCCAGGAGCCATTCTCGGGACTAGGGCTGATCTTTTAGGTTTTTCCCTTGCTTTGATCACCCGTCATTAGAGCGGCATTCGAATCTTCTCAAGCGATTTCAGTGTGAGACTTTCCTTCGTCGTTCTTCTCCGTCATCCCGTTAGAGCTCATCCCCTGTAGGTACGCTTCCGCTTTCTTTGCTGTTCTTTCTTCTTTTTTTACGCTGGATTCTCCTTCTAGTGTAGAAATTACTGGCCCATCTTGGGTCACTCCTGGGGAGTTTATCTGTGCTAGGTTGATTGGTTTTTCCTGTATCAATTTGCATTCTCCCATCATAGACGATTTTGCACCCTACTCCCTTGTTCTTCAAAATAGGGTTTTCCGGGACCTCTTTTATCTATCAGCTTCTTTGTACCCACGGTTCTCTGTTGGAACCCTAATGGCGGAAGGTTTTTGTAACGCCCCGAATTTTGGGTACGTTAAATAAAATATTTTATTATAAAAACAAAGCGAGTCCAGCTCGTTATTACATTATAAACCTTACAAAAGTACTCTTATTTACAAAGCAGAGGAATCTAGGGTTCCTAACTACCATTCTTCTTGCTTCTCCAGCTCCTCGGCTTCGAACGCCTCCAAGGTGAATAGTTCGTCCTGTTCATCTATCAAATCTGACATATTATACCGGCGTCGCCACCCATATAATATGCCAGGGTCACCACAAGGCAACACCATGAGCTACGAAGGCTCAATAGTAAAATCCTACTCTTTAACCCTTAACCAATAAAACATCGATTTCCACATGATACGTATATAAGCAGTAATAGCAGCCAATAACAATAACATCTTTTCATAACTATCGTCAGTGTCCAAGATTTCCCGATTTCTCCTACGCGACTCATCGTAGACCGTGTCACTATTTTCATTTACAAATTATCCTTGCAAAAATCCTTAGCATTGGCTCCGTACCGCGGATAACCAAGCCACACACCCAACCTCGGTTCCGCCGCGCCGGGTTCCCGAGTATCCTCACAACGGTTCCGCCGCGCCGGGTTCCCGTTGGCACACAATTGCATTGGCTCCTCTCCACGGATAACCAAGCTATACCTCACCATGGTTCCGCCGGTCCGGGATCCCATGGGAACGCACACAACCTCACAATGGATCCGTTATTTCGGATTCCCATTGGAACACACACACACACACCACATAATGCCACCCAAAACGGTCATTATGTAATTTCTAAGATATCTTCTTTTTCGGAAAACACCTTTTCCTCGTCAACCACACCCTAGGTGTCATGTTTCTACTTTCTCGATTTTCGTGTCTCGTTCTCATACAAGACTCCGCGGTGTAAGACTTCACATATAAACACGTATTCGTAAGATTATTTCAACATGATCATCCAACTCTAAGCTACATAGCATGCTTGCAACATCTTGAAAGTAAATCATGCATTTCCAACTAAAAGATAACATTATCTACGATCAAAGTAACTTCTAATCAAACATATGATACATAAAGTTTAAGTGCAAAGTTAAACGACTTATACTTAGGAAAAGTAGTAAGGATTTAACTACCTTAATCCGAAACTAGTTGGGGCCGAATAAGCAAGGTTGAAAAATTCTACAGGCGGTGAATCTGGACCGAACTTCGGACGGCAGTACCTCGGTCAATCTTTGGCCGAATAGAGTCGTTCTTGGGTTGAAATCGAAGATCTCGAAACCCTCTACAACTCTCATGGAGAAAGTTGATCCTAGAAACGATCTTAGGTTGGAGGAAAACGGGGGTAAAGCAAAAGACAGTAAGCTGTCAGGAAATGAAAATCAAGAATTTTCACTGAACTTCGGATGATGATATCTTGGTCATTTCTAATCCGATTGAGGTGATTCTTGAGCCTAAATTGAAGCTCTCGAAGTGCTCTACAACTTTCCAGAAGGAAGTTGATCCTAAAAACTACTCTAAGCAGGAGAAAACTGGGGATTTTCGAAGGGACAGTAGGCTGCCCAGAAAATCAGAAAATGGTTTCTAGAGAGAAGGAGGAGCAAATGCTATGAGGTGTGAGTTCAAAGCATAAAAATGGCCTTCTATTTATAGGCAAGAGCTTGGCCCTCTCCTCTCTCTCTCTCTAAGTCTCACCTTGACACTTGGCAAGAGATCATGGAAGATCAAAGGCAATCCTAGGCTTGCATGGCTACTTTGTCCTTCTTGGAAGACTTGGTGTGAAAAGAGGTGTGAACAAGTATAATTTGTACAAGACTCTAGTGTGAAACCATAGATAATGGTACAAGGGAGTACAATGGAGGTAGTTTCTTAGCTAGGAAGGAAGTATCACCAAGATATGAAGTACAAGGAAAGATCAAGCCAAGTACTACCTTCTTTCTCTTCTCTCTCTCTCTCTCTCTCTCTCTCTCTCTCTCTCTCTCCGGCCTCTCTCTCCTCTCCCTCTCTCTCTCTCTCTCAAGTACATATATATATACATACAATGCACAAGAATAATAAACAAAGGGTACTTTTGTACCATGAGATCAAGGGGATTTTAAAAGACTAGATTTTTTTCCCTTAAACAATTAATTGGGCACATGGGTTCATAGCCAATTAAAACAACCAAGTACTAGAGTAATATATACATAAGTACTTATGTATCAAGGAAGAATCAAAACCCTAACAAATCATAAATAAGGGTACCTTGGGAAATCTTGGTATTAAGTACTTTTATATTAAAATAATGGGTACTTTGGCACATGGGTTTTAAGAAAAAGACTAGATTAATCCATCCATATACTAGGTGAAAGATTTAACCTTTTACCCAATGGATAATAACCACCCTAACTTTTATTGTCCAATGGACAAAGAGTAAAACCAAAAATATTAAAAAGAAAATGAATAATCCATTCTTGTTCTAGGGTTCAAAATGTTCAAAAGGTTCAAGAGGGGTAAAACGGTCATTTTGCGGTTAGGGAAAAGTAACTAGATAGCTTCCTAGCTTAGTTACTCCAACTAGATTGTCAAAAGCTAGTTAGGCTTGCTAAGTAAGCCAAAGCGCAAATAAACGAAAGTTTAAGGGCAAAAAACGTAATTATGACAAACCACAAGGAAATTAAGGCAATTAAAATAAAATTCAAATATTTAACGAAATTTTTAACGACCGAAAATCAGGGTCGTTACAGTTTTATTAACTTTTCGTCGATTCTTAACGCTGAGGAGTCGACCGTAGAAGAGGAAGTCTCAATGCATCGTCGCAGTAATATTAGGGCTTCACCTGACATGGGTCAGTCTAGCTGTGTTAGACCTCCATCGCCCCTTGCCCTTTTGTCAAGGGGTTCCCATAGGGTTCCCACTTTCTCTGCCTATAACATTCTCTCTACTATCACTAACGAAGAGTTAGCTGCTCTTAGGGTTAGATATTCCATTCCAGAGTCCTTATCCCTTAGGAAACCCTCTGGGTCAGAACGAGCTTGTTCTTTTGTCCAGAATGGGACTTGCCTTTACGTTTGTTCCCTAGAAGGGAGTTTGCGCCTGCCCCTGCCCACCGTAGTGAGGGATATCCTGAGTTTTCTTGGTTTGGTACCCTGCCAGATTGTTCCCAATTCTTGGCGCCTCTTAATAGGCTGTGCCATGCTGTGGGGAGCAATGTTTGATGGGCAGTCTTCCTTGATGAAAGGACCTTTCTTGAACCAGTTTTCCGTTAAAGAAGCCCCTGGAGGTTCTGGGTGGTTTTACTTTGCAAAGAGGCCCGGTGGAGGGGAGCTAGTTATAGAGCTTCCCGCTGTGAGTAAAAATTGGAAAGATAAATTCTTTTTTGTCGGCGGTGATGGTTGGGAGCTTCCTAATTGGGAGATTGGAACACATACTCCTCGGATTCCCAGTAGATGGGGAGTTCCCATTACAAATTGTAAGCCATTGCTTTTCTATAATTCATTGCCGTTGTAAATTAATTCATATATTCACGATTTCTCTATTTCGGCAGCTAGAGTCCCATTTCCTTTGAGCCCTTCCTTGGAAGCAGAGTTACAACAGGCCAGGGGCTACTCAGTTCACAGTTGGGAATTGCTTGTGACTTCAGAGTCGTTGGCCGCATATTTATTGGGCCCAGAGACTACTCGTGAGGCCTTAGCACTCTTTAGAGGTAGTTTCTGTTTTGGTTTGTTATTATGCTTCTAGCTGATTTTCATATTGCTTTTACTCCTTTTCTTTTTAGAAGAAGAAGGTGAAGGTAAAGAAATGGCACCAAAGATGGACAAAGCCCTGCTGGCCCAATTGAAAGCTGAGAGGGCCAGGCAGTCGCCCGGGGCCGTAGCTCTGAAAAGAAAAAGCTCTCGTCTTCAAAAAGAGCTGAATGTTGAAAGTTTCTTGGATGCTGACCTCCTCATCAATCCTACTCCTGACTTGGCAATCGGACAAACTGTCAACGAAGATGTTGAGAATTTAAAGAGAAAAGCAAAGGGCACAATAGTGGGAAATACTCCTTCTGCAAAGAAGTCGAAGGTCTCTGTTGGTCCTTCCATTTTGGGTGACTGTCAGGAAGCTCTTAAGCATGTTTCTGAGTTGCTTTATACGACTGATAAAGAACTGATGGGGGAGATGTCCCTTCAAGAGGTTGGGGAGCACATGTTAGTTGAGTTAGCCATGGTATGCTCCCTTTCTCTGCCTTATCATTTTATGATCTGTTGCTTTTCTTTTCTGACTCTTTTTTTGTTCTGGCAGGCTGCGGCCCATGGTCGATATCTTACCTCTCAGAGCCATAGCTTGGGCAAGCAGGTGGTTACCCTTACGGAGGCCAACTTTAAACTTACAAAACAAGGCGCCTCCATGACTGCCGAGCTTCAGAAGGCTACGACTGAGAGAGATGCTGCTTTGAAGCTGAAAAAAGAGCTAGAGGTGAAGAGAGATTCTACCGTGGCAGCTGCTCGAGGTGTGGAGCAAAAGATTTCTGAATGGGATGTGGAGATGGAGAAATATAGGGTCATGAGCCAGGGGATGCTTGAGAAGGTGAAGAATGCTCGAAAGGGAAGCCATTGAACTCTTCCTGCAGTCTCCTGAGTACCGTCAGGACATAACCCAGCAATATTTTGATGGCTTCGAAGCCATGAGGAGTCGAGCGGCCTTAGCCTTTCCAAATTTGGATTTTCCAAATTTGAAGTTCATGATGAAGAGGGACCTTCCAGCTTTGACAGGGGACGAAAGGAGGAAGAGGAAGGTGATGATGTAGCGTCAAAAGACACATCCGTTCCGAGTTCATCAATTGTATCCCTTCTCCAATCTCCAGAGAAAGTCTCTCTTCCTCTCGAATCTCCAATTTCTGCGGTAACACCTCCTGGCCTATCATCTGATGATGGGCAGGCTGTTGATAGTCCTACCTTGGGACTTTGAAACTTTGAATTCATTTGGGTCTGTAACTAAACACTTTTTAATACTTTCATATTTTGACTGTGTTTCTTTAAAAGTGGCCGTTAAGTTTGGCCTTAACTCTTGACTGTTTAGGCGATCTTGACAACTTTCTTTGATGGTTGCCGGTGATGATCCTAGTGAGATCATTTTTGGAGCCTACTTAGAGGCTGTTTCAATTTGAATGACAGGTACGGGTGAGTGAAAGAATGCTTTCACTTTGTGTTATGGCAATTCCACATGGTCTTTGTGCTTTGCTTTTACAGATTCATGTGCCCGTTAGGCTAGGAATTCTGGTTTGAATCCTGCTTTTTTGTCTTGCTTTTATTTTATAGATATACTACGTCTTACTCTCCTAAGTGTGTTCATCGTTTGCGTCCAAACAATGGAGACGCTTATTTGATTTTCCTGTAGGTATTCATTGGGTGAATTGTAGTTTCGTAGAGTGCATAACTGTGCTACGTTTGTGAGCTGGATATTATTCCTAAGCTCTTTAATTTGCATAGCTATGCTACGTCTATGAGCTTGAATATTATTCCTGAGCTCTTTAATTTGCATAGCTGTGTTATGTCTATGAGCTTGGATATTATTCCTGAGCTCTTTAATCTGCATAGCTGTGCTACGTCTATGAGCTTGGATATTATTCCTGAGCTCTTTAATCTGCATAGTTGTGCTATGTCTATGAGCTTGGATATTATTCCTGAGCTCTTTAATTTGCATAGCCGTGCTACGTCTATGAGTTTGGATATTATTCCTGAGCTCTTTAATTTGCATAGATGTGCTACGTCTATGAGCTAGGATATTATTCCTGAGCTCTTTAATTTGTATAGCTGTGCTACGTCTATGAGCTTGGATATTATCTCTGAGCTCTTTAATTTGCATAGTTGTGCTACGTCTAATTAATTACGTGCTTATAACATATCAGACTAGCCCTTGGGGTTTTAAATTTATTGCTTTAAGTTGAAAGCAGTCGTTTCAACTGCCCGAGGTAATCAGATGTTTAACTTTCCATATTTCTAAGCAATTTGAAGTGGCGGTTTTACCCACAGCTTTAATTATGATCGTGCTAATTGGTTCAGCAAGCAGTTAATGAACCGTCTATCTTTTGCTATAAATACCAATAAGCCTCGAGGATTACTTTTCATTTCATAACCAATTCTCATTTCGTGATGGCGAACGAAGAGCAAACCTCCGACCTGCGTAAAGAACTGCAAAACCTGAAGGCAGCCATTGATGGGCCGGCTTCTAAGATGGGGGCCATGGCATAATCTATTTCTGTCATGGAGAAGACGATCCGCATGGTGCTGATAGCCAACTGGGACCAGCTCGAAGCTTTCCGAGGGCAGCCGGCACCTCCTATTCCCTCCCCTCCAAGGGAGGGAGGTAGTGATTAGGCTGTAACTTTGTGGGTTTACCCACAACGTTATTTATGTAAAAAGTTGTAATAAAATTTAAGTTTTATTTTTCTGCTTCTCTTTTCTAATCATGCGTACAGGAGGAAAAGCAAACAATTGTCCCTCGTGGGGATTTTTATTGGCCTCACAGGCTCGTAAGTAAAATACGTGGTCCTAAAAACATCTTTACTACTAAAGCTTTATTGAAAACTGAAAGTCTCCAAAAAAACAGAAATGAAACTAGAAATAAACTTCCATTGTAAGCACCTACTTGTAATATTTCTTGAGATGCTCTGCATTCCACGAGTTTGGTAGTTCTTTTCCCCTTAGGGTTGCGAGCCTGTATGCACCAGCTTTGACATGGTGTAGGACCTGATAAGGGCCTTCCCAATTTGGGCCGAGCTTGCCCACCTTCCCGGTGGGATCTACTTTCCGTAGAACTAGATCATCAGTACGAAAGCTTCTTGGTCTAGCTTGTGCTTCATGGTACTTGACCATTCTCTGCTGGTAAATGGCTATTTTGGCCATTGCTGTTTCCCTTGCCTCTTCCAAGAGATCTAGTTCAGCCCTAAAATCCTCCTGGTTTTCTTGGTAGTCGATGCTTGTGGTCCTGTAGTTGAGGAGTTCCACTTCAATGCGGACTACTGCTTCTGCCCCAAATGCAAGAGAATATGGAGTTTCTCCAGTTGCAGTTCAGGGTGTTGTTCAATATGCCCATAGCACATTATAAAGCTCGTCCGGCCAGGTTCCTTTGGCCTCTCGCAGCCTCTTCTTAATCCCTTTTTTGATGGTTCGATTCGTAACTTCGACCTGCCCATTAGCTTTTGGATGAGCCATAGAGGCATAATGCACATGTATTCCCTTATAAATACAGTATGCTCTAAACTGAGGATTGTCAAATTGTTTCCCTCGATCCATAATGATTACTTGTGGCAATCCAAAACGGCTAATAATTAACTTCCATAAAAAGTCAATCGTAACCTCCACTGTGATCGTGGCCAGTGCCTTAGCTTCGACCCACTTTGTAAAGTAATCCACAGCTATTATAGTGTACTGGACCTGGCCCGCAGCCATGGGAAGCGGGCCAATCAGGTCTAACCCCCATTGGGCGAATGGCCAAGGTCCTTTCATTGGGGTTAAAACCGTAGGTGATCCGTGAATGATATTTGCAAAGTGTTGACACTTTTCACATTTTTGGACCATAGAGTTGCAATCCCTTTGCATGCTGGGCCAGTAGTATCCTAACCTAAGGAGTTTGTAAGCTAACATGCGGCCACCTTGGTGATCCCCACATATTCCTTGGTGGAACTCTTCCATAGCTTGCATAGACTCCGTCGTGGTGAGACACCATAGGTAAGGTAATGAGAAACTTCTTCTATATAGCACATCTCTCATCATCAAGTACTTTGCAGCTCTGATCTTGAGCTGTCTAGCTTTGACCTTATCTTCTGGTAGTGTCCCATTAGTTATATAGTCAACTATGGGACCGGTCCATGAGTCACTGTAGTTGATGGCTTGAACTTGTATATATGAGGAGAAGATACTTGGCGACTCTAAATACCTTATAGGTGTATTCTGTGGAATAGCATCCTCTTTGGCCGTGGCCAGCTTTGCCAAATAATCTGCTTCATTGTTTTCTTCCCTTAGGATTCTGACATTATTGAAGCTTTGCAGTTTCGCAACTTGGGCCTTTACTCTATCCACATACCTTTGCATTACCTCTTCCTTGATGGTGTATTCCCCGAGGACTTGTCCCACAACCAGCTGTGAATCGCTTTTGGCTAGCACATGGCTAGCTCCAACGGCACTTGCCAGTTCCAGTCCAACCACTAGGGCTTCGTATTCGGCCTCATTGTTGGTTGTCTTGAACTCAAACCTAAGCGCGTAGCTAAGGCATTGTCCTTTTGGAGATGTGAGAATTAAGCATGCTCCGCTTGCATCTTTAGTTGTTGATCCGTCAACCTGAAGGACCCAAGGTTTGGGTTCTTCTTTTGGGAGCTCCTCTGGCTCTGGATATGTGTATTCTGCAAGGAAGTCTGCCAACACCTGCGCCTTGATGGCAATTCAAGGTTTAGACTCTATATCAAATTCGCCAAGCTCTATTGACCATTGAATTAGACGGCCTGATGTCTCCGGGGAGTGGAGAATTCTTCGAAGCAGTTGGTCCATTAGCACTTTGATTGGATGAGCTTGGAAGTATGGCCATAGCCTTTTGGCTGCTATCACCATTTCAAAGGCTATCTTTTCAGCTCTGGGGTTTCTTAACTCAGATCCTCGTAGCGCCCTGCTGGTATAGTACACTGGGAGTTGGGTTCCCTGCTCCTCCCGAACAAAACTGTGTTGACGGCTTGAGGAGAGACAGCTAAGTACAGGAATAGATTCTCTCCATCTTGAGTCCTACTCAGCAGTGGTGGTGATGCTAAATACTCCTTCAGTTGGGTGAAAGCTACTTCTTCCGTGGTTGTCCATTCAAAGGCCTTTTTCAAAACCTTAAAGAATGTTTGACACTTGTCAGTTGCTCGTGAGATAAACCTGCTCAAATCTGCAACTCGTCCTGTGAGCTTTTGGACTTCCTTGATATTCCGTGGTGAACGCATGGCGAGTATAGCCTGAATCTTTTTAGGATTTGCCTCGATCCCTCTTTGAGACACCATGAAACCTAAGAACTTCCCTGACGAGATTCCAAAAGCACATTTTGTTGAGTTGAGCTTCATTCGGCATTTTCTGAGAACCTGGAAGGTTTCTTCCAGATCAGCAACATGGTTATGTGCCTTAGCACTTTTAACCAACATGTCATTCACGTATACTTCTACGCTGCATCCGATCTATTGCTTAAACATTCTGTTGACCAACCTCTAGTATGTCGCCCCTGCACTCTTAAGACCGAAGGGCATTACTTTGTAGCAATATCATCCCATGTCGGTGATAAATGAGGCTTTTTCTTGATCTTCTTCATGCATTTGGATTTGATTATATCCTGAAAATGCATCCATAAAGCTAAGGAGCTCATGTCCGGCAGTAGAATCTACCAAAGAGTAAATCCTTGCGAGAGGAAAGCTGTCCTTTGGACACGCTTTGTTGAGGTCGGTGAAATCTACACACATTCTCTATTTGCCATTAGCTTTCGTCACCATGACCACGTTGGCTAACTAGTCGGGGTAAAGAACTTCTCGGATGGACTCCGCTTGAATAAGCTTATCTACTTCCTTGGCTGCTGCCTCATTTCGTTCTGGAGCAATGGCTCTTTTCTTCTGCTTAAACGTTTAACCTGTGAGATATGACCCTTGGGTCAATTCTGGGCATGTCTTCATGGGACCACGCAAAAACGTCGTTATTCTTTCTTAGGAATTGCAGTAGCTTTGACTTTGCAGTCGTGCTCAATCCTGTTCCAATTCTCACGGTCTTTCCTGGTTGTCGTGGCTCCAGAAGTTCTTCTACAAGTTCTTCCACGGGTTCTCCATGTTGGAGCTTCTCTTCATCTCGAGTGTCGAGACTCTCTATATTCATGGTAATGTTAGCTCCTCTGAGTGAAGTAACATAACATTCTCGTGCTGCTTTCTGATCTCCTCTGACACAGGCAACTCCTTTTGATGTTGGGAATTTTATCATCAAATGGTAGGTGGAGATTATTGCCCCAATCTTGTTCAAAGTCATCCTTCCTAGGATTGCATTATATGTTGAGGGGCAGTCGACTACTATGAAATCAATCATACGCGTAATCTGACTTCTCTCCTCTCCCATAGTAACAGGCAGTGCTATCTGACCAGCCGGGTAAATAGGCGTACCTGCAAATCCAACTAGTGGTGAAGCCATAGGCCTTAGCCTTTCTCGTCCAACCTTTAACTGGTCATATGCATGGAGGTAGAGTATATCGGCTGAACTTTCGCTGTCGATTAATACTCTTCGTGTGAAGTAGTTTGCTACGACAACGGTTATGATCAGAGGGTCATCATGGGGAATCTGGATCCCTTTGAGATCTTCTTCTGAGAAAATTATGGGTATCTCCTCTTTTTTCAGGATTTTGCTTGGGCGGTCAATTGTGTTGACCTCCAAATATTCCTCTGTTCGCAATTTTCTTAGTTGGGCCTTTCTTGCATTGCTGGATTCTCCACCTCCGGCAAATCCCCCATGGATGACCTTGATCTCTCCAATGGGACCGGACCTGGGTGCAATACCGTCCCTACGCTCTTTGCTTGTATCTTCCTTTCTGGGTTGCTTCTGGTGTTTCTTTGTTACAAAACGTTGAAGTCTCCCTCTTTGAATTAGATCCTTGATCTATTGTTTCAAGTCGATGCAATCATTTGTGTTGTGTCCGTGGTCTCTGTGAAACCTACAGTATTTATCTTTAGCTCTCCTGTTAGGATCGATTCTCAGTTTTCCTGGCCACTTGAGGTCTGGATCATCTTGTAGATTGTTGAGGATTTGCTCTGCCGTGGCTATGAGCGGGGTAAACTGCTTGTATTTTCCCTGGGGAGGTCCTCCGGCCGATCCTCTCTTCGGGGATAATCTTGAGTCCACCTTTTTATTCTTTGGTTCTCCCCCTGTCTTGCGGACAGCTTCTCTTCTTCTTTTGTCTGTTGGGGGGAATTCACCAATCTGTGATGGTCCTGCTTGAGGATCGAAGCCATCACGTGTACGCCTTGCATAGACAGCCTCTTCTGCATTCGTGTGCTTCTGAGCTCTGAGCACGAGCTCTGCCATGGTTTTTGGTGGCTCTTGAGACACAAGGTATAAGAATTGCCCTGAATACAACCCAGCAATATATGCAGTTATGCTCACGTTATCGTCAACTTCATCTATTTGGACCACCTCTTTATTAAACCTTGTGGTGTATTCTCTTAATGATTCCTATCTTCCTTGTTTTACCGTCAAGAGATGCGTTGCTGGTTTGCCGTAGAGCTGACCAGCAATGAAGTAACTTACAAAGCTTATGCTAAGCTCTTTGAAGCTACGTATACTTCTTGGTGGGAGTTTGTTGAACCATGCTCGGGCACTTCCCTTGAGGGTAACTATGAACGCCCGACACATTACCTCATCTGGCACTGCTTGCAGTTGCATCAAGGATTTATAGGTCTCAAGATGATCTAACGGGTCCGTAGAACCATTGAATATTTCCAATTGGGGCATTTTAAACTTCCTTGGAAGAGGGCGCCCCATGACTTCAGGTGTAAAAGGTGAATTCATGTTTTGCACCAACTCCTCTACCGTGGCAGGGGTTTGTGCTTTGACATGCTTCATTAATCCTTCGATCTGGTTTTTCATCTTGAGTATCACCTCCTGCTCGTGGGGCGACTTCTCTAGAGGTGGCTTACCATACTTTCTTTGGTTTTGGCTTTCCTTTTCACTGGATTCGCCTTCCTCCATGTCCTCGTCATCTTCGTGGCAACTGTTTTGCAATCTCGGGATACTTGACTCAGAGATTTGCTTTCGTAAATTTGCATTTTCTTGTCTCGCAGTCTGTAACCCTTGAGTTAAAGTTTTTATCTGCTCTTGCATATAGGCAAACGCTTCTAGGGTCATCTGATTTCCTCCTGCTGGATTTGCAGCGGCAGCCTTGGCTGCTTTTGCTGCCTTAGCGGCCTTCTCGGCGATGGCAGCGGCCCTGGCGGCCTTTGCTGCTTTGGCTACCTCGGCTGCTTTGGCAGTTTTAGCAGCAGCGGCGGCCTTTGCGGCATCGTCGATACCTGTTCGTTCGGGATCTGAAGCCATTGTTGTTCTACTTGATCGGGTCTCTACCATACAAAGCCGTTCACCGTAGGGAAAAAGTCGTTTCCCACAGACGGCGCCAGCTGATGAAGCAGCTTTGATGATAGCTCCGGCCTGAACCTGCAAAACAAAGCTAACAACTCGAGTCACCGGTATGGTGGTGTGCCTACCACCCTCCAATGCCTAAGTCAGTAGAAACCTTGTTATAAAAGAACGGAAGTTCTTTGTGTTAGAGTTGTGTACCGTATATTGGTGTTCTATCGTCGTATTTATAGGCATTACAATCGGAGTTTGAGTCTTCATTGGACTATACCTTGTGGGTTCCGGATCTCCTCCATGAGGAGTGTTGAGTCCTGCCTTGGCTAGGAATCCGCCAGGACTAGGAATCCCATCTTTAACTATGATTGTGCATATCTCTGGCACTTTGGGCTCATCCCAGCCATCTCTTATCCCTTAGGACTCATCCTTCCTGTCGTGGCATCTTTATCTGAATAAACATATCTCTCGTGTGATACTGTAGAAGTTACGCTCTACAAGGGAGCTAGGGGCCGGAGCTGGTCCTTGGACTCTCTTCAAGCTTCGTCTGGGGGGCGGAGCTGGAAGGTCATTGCTCCGTTCCCTGTAGGCCCCTACAGGAAGTTTGGAGGGAGCTAGCTCGCACTCCCCAGGCCCGTAGGCCTGGTAGTGCTGAGCTCCCTAGGTGTATTCTACTTATCAGTACACAATCCATGACAAACATTGGGCATGGCATTCGAAATTGCCTTAGCCATTGCGGCATCTTGGTCTGTGAAAATGGTAGTAGGCTTTTTTCCGGACATAGCATGCAAAAAGGTCTTAAATAACCACTCAAAGGACTCCGCCGATTCATCATATAAGAGTGCCGCACCAAAAATTGATGCAATTCTGAAATGGTTAAAGCCAGTGAAAAGAGCAAAGGGTCAGGACTTTTTGTTTGTGCGGAATGTTGTGTCAAAGGATACAACATCTCCAAAAAGCCCATAATTTGTAATCATCTCATGGTCGGCCCAAAAAATATTGGTTATCTTCTTATCAACATCCAACTGAACCGCATAGTAGAAATATGGATTTTGGGCAGATTGATTATGAAAATATCCCAACAAAGCCCCTTTGTCAACAACTTCTTTCTCAACAGTTTTTTTATTTACATACTCATCTACAGCTTATTCGCTACCGGAAACAAATTGGCATTTCTCAATAAATTATTCACTCCTGGAAACAGGTAATAACTTGATTGCAACAAATTTTTTCTCAAAACTTATTCACTACCAAAAACACTCCCTTAGAGGTGGGTGACGCACATGCAACTGATTGGAGCAATTCAATTAATTTAAAACATGTTTTCAATAGTTTCAAAGGTGAAGAAATGATGTTGAGGCCGTGAGATCGATGTTACGGCCGACAGATGGATTCTCTTGGGATACTATATTTTTGTCTGAAAGGCTATTTGGCTCTGATTGGATCCTCTAAGTGGCTAAAAGTACTCACCATAAGTCCACGGGTTCACGAGAAGTCAATCAGCAATCACTGTATCCATTCATTATCGGGATGGTCCCCAAGGTGGGACTTGAAATAATCGTTAGGCCAAATTAGGGTGTCTACACATTGTCTGCTTCTTAGAAATCATTCACTCTTATAGCATGTTTCATTACATTTACCTATAGCTTGAGTAAAGATTTTTCTACTAGGTTAGTGTAGGTCAACCTAATCTTTCTTTTCAGGTTCAAATACCGAACAATGGCTTGCATGCTTTGTGTGCTTGGATGCGAAGACTTCTAGAGGCTAATTACTTTAGTTACTTGAACATCTTTGTAATTAACTTTCTTTTGATAAAGATGGGTTTGTAACTATTTACTCTAAAATGTCGTTTGATCAAACAGTTTGTAACTTGGCAACTTGTTAGTACATACATTTACGTACATTTGGGGCCGGAGTGCCTAAGTTGTACAAATGTTAAACTCGGGGACTTGATTTGTAAATGGAATAGATGGGAACTCTCTTTTGGGTATTATTAATGTTATGCGAGGATCTTTTATCAAATTGGATTATCTATTTATGTTAAAAATCAATGGCATGACATAGGGGACAGGATATCTCGAAATCCCCAAGGCATGGCAAAGAGACTGTGGGAAAATGGCAAAAGCAAACAAAAGGCATGAATCAGAACCCCACTTGGCTAAAACAAAAAGTCCAGAGTAATCCATTCCATGACCGGTGTTTTGATTTATCTACCAAAGGACAGTTTTTGCTGTAAAACCATTTTCAAGGTTATCAACTCTCTTTGCTTATCCAAAAAACAGCAGAAATCTGTTCAAAACAGTTTTAAGCCATTGCATACAATTTTGAAGTATCTCAGACATGAAACATTTTCCCATAAGACAAAAGAGTTTAAATCATAAAAAACTCGCCAAGATATGATGAGGTTGCTTCACAAAAATACATATTCTCGTCTGTTTTAAAACTAATAATACAAGAACAAAGGAAAAAGGGCAAAGTCTAAACTACTGCCCATGACCCCTCTTGGATGCATGCCGAGAAGAAGAAGGGCGAAAGTGCTCAGGAACTGGGATACAAATCCTCCACCCTTCACCTCCATCATCAGCTTTGGCACCTCCATCTTCATCATCAACTCTCATAGTCTCACCCTCACCAGCACCAACACTCTGAGTAGCTGATACTGTCGGCACCCACTCTACTTCAAGCTGCAAGGCACGAAATGTGGATGTTCAGGTTCACACAAAAATATGGAATGGTAAAGGGAAAATTAAAGGATACATACCTTAACTATCCGACCGCGTTGCCTCCGAACCAGGGCCTCTGCACTCTGAAATGCACGTAACCACTCCTGAACTATATCAGCAAGCACCTACAAGGAAAGTTGCAATGTTTACAGCAATGCATGAGAGGAATACCAAAAGAAACCAAAGCAAAGCAACCAAATTCCACAATGTTACATGTTGAACTCCGGCAGGTAGCACGTAGAGCTGGGTGGCACATGGAGTCAGCGTCAAACGCTCCTCTTCTCCTTTGGTATTGTGGAAGGACATGAAGTTAGGAGCTCAAGGCCAAGCAGGAGGAGCAGCAGTGGTGGTAGGCAGAGTCAGCGAAGCCAGGCGAAAGGCTGAGTAGTCTCCCGCTATGAGAAAATCTATGGCTAGTTGTCTCTCAAGAGCAAGCAACAAGCTCTCTCCCGTCAAGAGATGAGTCGGTCTCATGCCCGCTGGAGGAGGAAGAGGAACAAACTACAATGCCTCTAAACGTGGGAATACTGACTCGCCACTCTCTCCTCAAGGTACCAAGCTCTCAAGAAAGGCCCATCCAAAAGAAAGTGTTAGCTGTCCAAAGTCCGAGCTGAGGTCAACTCTAGAGGGGCGTCGTCAAGCAAGGTATCCCATGAATCAAATGGTACCTGTGATAGGAGAAATAAACGTCAATATAACAAGATGGAAAGATAGCAGGAAGATGGAAGGGTAAAATGTGCTATACCTGGTCCACTGTCAGATGGTCTAAAGCCGTCTCCAAGCCAGTAGGTCCATAGCAAGCGACTGTGTCCTCCAAATTCCTTTTAGCCAACGAGCTGCCCATGGGACGAACCTGGGTTCCCCATGCCTCGTCGGAGGACGAAACTGCGACAGATGCTCGAAAGTCGAAAGCTGCAGGCAGAGGTAAAGACAAGCATGAATTATGGAAACTAAAGCAATGATGACGAAGGTTAAAACATATACCTCAAGAACGCGGTGATGCCCACCCATTGAAAGGCTAACACCCTGAGAGCAAGCACTCAAATGCCCGTACAGCTTAGCCAAAGCAGGAGTCCCCCAGTCAAACTCTGCTATAGTCTCTAGATTTACTAAGGCAGCCAGAAATTGAATGTGCATGGAGTTCTCCCTATTACAGAACAATGTTTGGCCAAGAAGGTAGAGAAGAAAGCCCTCACCAATTGCTGTGTCGACACCTCTGACTCAATGCCCGCATGATCAAACTGTTCCCGAAGCCAGGAGTAAGTTATGCGGCCACCCGCTGGCACTTCAGGAACTTTCCCTAGAAGATGCTTAAGAGCACCCTCTCACTCATGAATCCTCGGGTCTATCGGAAGAGAATCGCCGTCAACCCTCAAACCTGTAAGTAGAGCAAAGTCACTCGGAGTGATTGTCATCTCTCCAGCCTCGGGAAAATGAAAAGTATTGGTGGTATCCCACCACCGCTCCACTAGTGCTATAATCAATCTCAACTCCGCTTTCGGAAGATGAAAGCCCAGTATCAATTTCTCGAATCCAGCCAAAGCTGTTATCAGTCCGTTAGTTTTTAACTCATGAAGTTGAAAGCCAAAAAAGAAGGTTGGAATACGCTCCGGGCATAATCAAGAGTGGAGAAATTACTGAAAAAAAGGTATGCAACTGATCTCCATTAACCGTTACAAATGTTTGGCTCTACTTGTGGAAACTTCGGTGATCGCAGAAACAAATTCAGTTCCTTGGGGAATATCATCTACAAGAATTAACTATTATCTTTTGTGGTTGTTATTTTTATGGTTACTAGTAGTAGCAGTAGTAGTTCCAAATGGGGTTGAATCAATCCGCAGTATTGCTTGAAAAAAAAACCTTCTTTTCGCGTATACAAAGAAAATTTAAAAATGAACACCGAAGAGTATAGATTCTTAATTGAGAAATCACGTGGACGACACGATATTATATGAACATCTTCGCCATCTATTTTCTTAAAGGGATGCAACAGTATGAATATTAAGCCTTAATCTGTCTAATTAATGGCGCAACTACTGATTTTCCCAACAAAATAGAATGCATTCGATTTAAGGCTTTAATATTTATCTGTATCTACTATAAGTGCAATAACAATTGCTTTCCAAGAAAGCTTGGCAGTAAATAAACAACCTTTGTTCGCTAAATCATGACCTTCCTTTTTTCTTTTTTTACAATGCAATACTAGAACTTAAGGCAGTTAAGGCTCCATTCACGTATTCCAAGATACTTCACCATTGTGCTAGATGACTTCTATAAGAAAATTAAGAAAAATAAACTTATGGAATAGTTAAGTTCTTCTATGCTTTCCTGTTTCTTTATACATTTTGAAGAGTAGTGTTTCTACCCCAAACTATTACATTTCAAGAGTAAACTTTGCACTTAATCTAGAGTGTAGTCAGCGGATCATTGGATTGCTCTACGCTTTTCCAAAGGTAATACATACTACCAAAATTAAAAGGAAGAGAAATAACACTAAACCAAGTTTCAAACAGTTATGAAGCATTAGCAGAAGACAGAAGAGGACAACTGGATCTATTGATTTCAAATTCACGAAAAATAGTTCCTTCTGGACAACACATAGAAACCAATATCCTTTCACATGCTTGGACATAGGGATAAAGCAACAAAAAGTGAGAAAGAATAAAGTACTGACCTAAAGATTCCTACCTATCAGTGCTATGAGGATTGAATTAAATTAAACAAAAATGTGTAAACAAAAGAAACAAAGGATGATTATTTAGTCCATAAGATGGCCCGCTTGAGCTCTGCCACCATGTGCACCATTTCGGTCAGCTCTACCATCATCACCACCATCGTGGTCAGCTTTGCGTCTTCTCTCCAACTCCCTTTCTCTTCCTTCCTCACGCTCGTCCATTTCATTCAACTCTTGGTGATACATGGCAAAGTTTAGAACTTTAAGAGCTGCCTCAACATCGGACTTTAGAACCTGCCCAAGACAAAGTAAGTATCTAGAAGCAGGTGTTAACACTCAACAGGTTAAAAAATCAGCTAAACATAATTGGGTGTCATGAATGACCAATCCAATATGAGAACTACACATACGGAAATAACAAGAACCAGAAGGTTAATAGCAATAAACCGGTTAGAGCTACATCATTTAATGCTCTCTATAGTCTCAGACACAAGCCTTATCAGGTCCAAGATGACAATAAATTTGCACTTCAGGATAATTGCATAGGTTCCAATTGACAAATGCGATAAAATCTCATAACTGTCTGCTCAACTTTAGCTTGGCATGAGCAGTAGAGAGCCGTATCATGGTTTCTAAGGTTCTGGCAGTTATTGGAAGTGTTCCTCCCCTAGTCTAAAAAGAGAACTTTGTAAGAGAGGATTTAAGCAACAGCCATAGAACCTTAGCATCTGATATCTTGAATAGCAATATTCAATACTAACCTCAGCATTTGAACTGGCATTTCTGAGCTCTGCATATGCAGTTGCAATGTTATCAGATGCCTGTAGATGGACAGCATTAGAAAGTGCACAAGGAAAATCTAGCAAATCTAAGGTGCATGGAGGAAACAAGTCCAACGGCCACCAATAGACACTGCATGGAAACAAATACATTTGGCAGACTTCTGCATGAATAGGATATAGCAAATTGACAATTGAAAGGAAAGACCAATTGATGTGAGAAACTATCAGCACCTAATCAAACAGTTCTTGCTGAATTCTATGCTTTGCATAATGAATATACTTTTTAAGAAACTTGATAGTGAGGGTGTCACGTTTTCAACCACGTTCTGTCCTCTTCCCATGTAGCATTCGGTTGCACTTTACATAAACAGATGAACCTGTCTCAGCTTCTTCTTCCCCTCCATGTCTTGAGCTCCCATCAAGTGTTGCCCCACCTAAATGAGTAGTTTCACGTGAGCCTTATCAAATGTATTGAAAATGCCAAAGACCTTTTCAACTGATATAATACTGCTCACCTACCTTCGTCTATTGTGGATCGGAACTGATGCATGCGCAAGAAGTGGTCCGAAATTTTAGGGTCGATATCAGGATCCATTTGATCCAACACGATAAACAGTAAATCAAAGCACGAAAGTAAAGAATCTGGGAGTCCTATATTTTTGGTTGGAGTTAGTGAACGGTCATACTGCACATACATCCAAGAAGATGTTAAGACCAGACATGAAAGAAAAAGATGCTAAACCCAGCTAGAGTTATTTTGAGGGCAAAGTGCCCATGTTGATTACTCCATCCATCCGTTAATAGGTCCATTTTTGGGGAATCCAGCTACATAAGGAGACAATTATTACACGTTAATCATTGCAAGTTGCCAAAGTTACCCTTTAGTCATCCGTGTGAGTTTGAAATTTTGAATACAGAACTCAATAGAGAAGGGTAAAATGGGTATAGTGACAATTTGTACATTGAGTTTTCAAAGTGGACACATACAATGGGACAAGCAAAACAGGACAACGGACTAAAGTTAAGGGATGTGGGGACTAACACGTATTGATGCATTGAAATTAGCAAATAACACAACTTACAGTTCCGTATATAGGATTTGCAGCTGCTACCACGCTGCATCGAGCATTTAGTGATGCATGAATGCCAGCTTTAGCAATTGTAACAGTCTGCTGCTCCATGACTTCATGTATAGCAACACGACCTTGATCATTCATCTTGTCAAACTCATCAATACAAACAACACCTCGATCGGCAAGAACCATTGCACCAGCTTCTAGCCTTCTTTCTCTTATTCATAGGAAAACTACTTTCATTCAAACAAACTATGAAGGAAAATACTCTATGGTCGTAAGATGCGTGTGGAAGCCCATACTTCTACATGCAACCTTCATTGGATCTACAAAAACTTTAAATATAGCTGAGAACAAGTACCTGAGTGGGAAGCTTTGGTTTTCCTTGGCTACGCATAGCGGCCAAAGATTGATGCATCAGGATATTCTACTCGACCGAGATAGACTTGTTCAAAGATTGTTTCACCATCCATGTGTATAAGAGGAACGTGAGAAATCTTATGCCAGTCTTCTCCTTCCTCCCTGCGGCAACGAGGTTTCAACAATGGACAGTTCTCAATTCGCAGTGCAAGGAGGGGGGTGGGAAGCCCCTCTTCCGGCAAGGATGTCAGCTGAGGGCAATTCCGAATCTCCATGTATTCGAGAGAGCAAAGAAGTTGAAGGCCTCTGTCGTTCAGTGATTTGAGATTTGCCAGGCGTCGGATTAGGAGCGATGTAAGAGTGGAGGGCAGCAGCCCATCCTCTGGAAACGACTCGACCACATCTTCGGATTCACCTTCCAGTATAAAGCGTCTAAGAGAGGCTAGCGTTTGCAAACCCCAATCTCTCCGGCCACCAACAAGTTTCTTGCAATTTGAGATCTCAAGATAACTTAATTTGGATGGCAGACCCCCTCCCGGAAAATACTCAATTTCATTACAATTAACTAACACTAATTTTCGAAGAGATGGGAGGAGGGTGTGCATTTGTTCTGGCAGAGCCTTCAGTTTCTTGCAACCCCATATCGACAAATAAGACATCTTCGGAGCAGGTAATCCTCCGCGTGCAAATGAAACCAGATTACTGCAATGTTCAATGCGAACGCTGTCAAGTGATGTTAGATTTTGGAGCTCAATCCCGTTTGGAATCAACAGGGTCTTAAAATTGCTACAATCACTGATTTTCAGATCTCGAAGCTTTGGGAACAAACCCAGAGGGAGGGATTTGAGACTCGGACAGCCATACAGGTCCAATCTTTCAAGGGACATGTAGCAATGGCTCATCTCCTCAGATAGTGGGAGCACTAGTTCCGGACACCTCATAACACAAAGCTTTTTCAAATTGTTGAGGCGCATCATTCCCTCCGGATATGACAAAAGCCTAGGACATTCATCTACTTTCAGCTCCTCCAGATTTGTTAGTGTTAACAGCTCGCTTGCAAATTCATGCAAACTTGCAAAACTTGAAATCTTCAGTGTTTTAACAGAAGATACACCTTGCCACTCCAACGGTATCCCTTGGCATTCGTCCAATGCTAGCTCGTGTATTGAAGTAGTCCTCGGAAGTGAAGCCACAAGCTCTGGGCATTTCTCTATATGAAGTCTCTCCAGAGAAGGCACCTTCGTCGGTAAGTCTCTTATCAGCTTGGGACACCTAATTACCTCAAGATTTTGAAGCCGGGAGAACTCTCCAGCATCTAATATGCACCAATCCACCAATTCCGACATTTCTTGAAAACGTAGAGTCTCAAGAGATTGAAATGGTTTGCTAAAAGATCCACTCTCTCCATAAAATTCCTCGCCCACATTCGTTATCCCCGACATTCTTGAAATGGTAAGCTCTTTCAAAGAGGATAGTTGACCAAGTGGTGGCAAGGAAAAGCAATTGTCACAATTCTCCAACCATAAAGACACCATATTGCAGAACGATTGATCTCCTAACCAAGTGGGGAATCTTGTGCCCCCATAGTTTTTTATGTGGAGGTGCTTCAAGTTTGTATGAGGTCGTAGCATCTCAAGTACATCTCTTTCATTTTGTGAATCCTCTGTAGTGGTATCCCATTCCAATTCTAGCCTTTCAAGGTGCATTTTTTCTCTCATATTTGCTCCCATTGCATCGTTGCCGCTTGTTACATTTTGCAAACCTGAGATGGAGATTGTTCCATGAAGATGATGAAACTCTTTCAACTCATAAATTCCTGACCCGCTGTTCTTTCCCACAACAAAAGCTGTTAACTGCTCGAGATCTTTTAACCTACTCATTTGCATCGGCATCTCTTTTAACTTTGTTCCACTTAAATCAAGACGACGCAATAAAATTAGTTTTCCGAGCTCCGCTGGCAAGGTTGCAAGGAGAAAACAATGACATAACAGTAATGTTTGTAAATTATACAGGGTACAGACTGAGATAGGCAACATACTTATTAGGGTGTCAGAGAGGTCCAAAAAGCGAAGATGTATCAGATTGCCAATTGAATGAGGTAATTCCACAATTTGATACCTTGACAAAGAAAGCAACCGTAAGCGCGTCAGTCCTAATAAAATCTCATCCAAAACTCTTTTGCTCAACCACAACTTGTGACGGAATCCACGCTCTAGTGCTAGGAAAGTCCTTAAATACTTAGCCTCCTTAATTACCTTGAACCTATCAAAGCAATCAAATTTACCTCGAACATATGAGAAATGGCGTACCTTTTCAGAAATACTGTGTGCCTTGCCATCCTCTAACCTATAACAGAAATCTCCAATCACAAACTGAGCTAAATCATGATGAAGATCATGCATGACAAACAAAGAATTACTAGCATTTGATCTCTGAAAAAATGACCTTGAAAGCAATTCATGGAAGCACTCATATCCTTCTTCTTCCAATGTTTTATTATTTTTGGGGTTTTCCAAAAGACCTTCTGCTATCCATGTTTGGATCACTTCCTTCATGTTGAATGCATAACCCTTATTAAATATGCAGCAATAAGAAAAACATCTCTTTAAACGTGGGGGTAGGTAATGATAGCTCAATCTTAAAGCTGGAAGGATATTACTCTTCTCCTCTGATAATTCCCATATGGCACTTCCTAGTATATTATTCCACTCCTTGACATCTTTTTGAGAGCGCAAAAGACCACCCAGTGTTTTTACGGCTAAAGGCAAACCTTTACACTTCTTCACAATTTCCATTCCAATCTTCCGAAGGTTCGGATACGTGTTCCAATCTCCCCTCTCAAATGCATGTTTGGAAAATAACTTCCAACAATCTTCATCAGGTAATTCGTGCAAACCATGGATATGAGTTGTTGGCATGATAAGTGTAACGCTCTCATTCCGGGTCGTAACAATAATTCTACTCCCATGTGCTCCAAGTCCAAGAGGAGTCATCAAGACGTCCCAATTATAATAGTTCTCATTCCAAACATCATCAAGGACTATAAGAAACTTTTTCCCACTCAACAATTCCTTCAGCTTGATCTGAAGCGAATTTAGGGTGTTTGCGTCACAAGTCTGCCGAGTGACATCCTCAACAAGTGCTCTTGTGACACTTAAAACATCAAATACGTCGGAGACACAAACCCATGCTTTGATACCAAAGTGCTCATCCACTCTGCCATCATTGTACAAAAGTTGAGCAAGGGTGGTCTTGCCCACCCCTCCCATCCCCACAATCGGAATCACACCTATCTTATTACTACTTTCTCCATCCGAGAGCAACAATTTCATTATCTCCTCCTTGTCATTCTCCCTTCCATAAACACAGGATTCATCCACCAAAGAAGTAGTTGGCAACCTGCAGTGAGACCAGTTTTGTCCAACAACTTGTCTCAAACCAAGCACATCTTTTTCTTTCGAAAAATCTTCTAATATATCAATCATCGCCTCTAATTTGGACTCTATCTCAGCGTCAAATAAACTAGTGGACGTCGAGATTGGGGAGTACTGTACCTGGTTTGTGCCGCTTCTGTACTCAGCTTCCACCTTGCACCGCAGAGCCTCGGTAGCAATCTCATCCACTAAGTCATCAGCGTTGTAGACAGCATGTTTTAGCTCGTCCAACCAATCTTTCACAGCTTGATCAGTGATCTGCTTGCTCTCTGCGTCATTGAGCACCTTGTTAAGTGCAAGCAATTTCAACTTGAGCTTCTTGAGGAGTTTGTCATCATGCTTTCGACCCCGGAAGAAGTTGATGAACTCGCGGGAAGCCAAACGGTCCAACAGCACTTGAAGTGTAGCAGATAGAAACGCCCCTCCAACCAAGGCCGAAGCCATGTTTTTCTTTTCTTAGGAGACTGAAGAGATCACAAAAAATGTTACGGAAGTGAAGAGTACTGCAAGAAACTAATATTGAAAGACTCTCTGCAACCTCCAATTCTTCTCAAGATCTCGAAATGATTGATTCAAAGGGAGAATTCAGTACATTACTACTTGTGGTGATCGGAATATGTGGAGAAATAAGTCTGTTGACTTGACAAAGACCTTGTTCTACACAGATCCCGCACAGATTTTTGTGTGGGATCCACTACGGGTCTCACACAAACAATTCAAGTTCATTAAATGTAAAATATTTTTTTCAGTGCTCCCGCAAAAAATTAGCTCAATCCGATACTTATAGGTACTTGATCCAATCATTTAATATTTTATTATTCTAAAAATTAAATGAAAAGTTTGATGATTGGATCGAGAATTTATAGGTATCAAATTGAGTTCATTTTTCACATAGGTCCTTGAAAAAATATTTTACATTTAATGAACGGGTTGGATTGTTAGTGTGAGACCCGTAGTGGGCCTCACACAAAAATCTGTGCAAAATCGGTTACCTTTTATCTGTGTGTATAGCACAGTTCTATGTGGAGTGTGGACTAAGGGTTTGGATTGAAAAGTTTAGTGACTTATTTTCTTGTTTTTATTTGATTTTTTTTTTTGCATTTATTTGTTTTGTGTCAAACTTTTGTGACATATTGATTATTATGACTTATTGATTATTAATTCTTCTCGACAAAAAGAATTGGAAAAGTATTTTTTTTTATCAAAACTCATAATTTTTTTAATAAAGACAAAAATAATTTAAAAAGATAACTTTTTTTTACTTATTTGTGTCTTTTTTAAAAAAATTATGAGCTTTGATCCAAATTTTATATTTTTCCGATTCCTCTCGTTGATACGAATTAACAAGTCGTAAAAGTTCGACGCAAAATTAACAAATGCAAATTTATTTTGAATGAAGACAAAAAATAAATAAATTACTATTGCACTTTTGAAGCCAAATCTAAATGTACTCCGTACTTTTTATGAGGCGAACACTTGCTTTTTTAACACTTGCTTAATGGAGTGGAAAAACGACCAAAGTTGGAGTGCTGGACCGACAGAACAATAAACCCAAAAAAAAACCTAGTACTTATTTAAACTAAAATTAGGGCTCATTCGGATAAATAAGTCAGTTGGCTTCTTCTTTTTTGTCCTTACTCAAATTTTTTTCGTATTTGTTAGTTTTTCATCAATTTTTTGAAGATTGTTGCTTTGTCATGACGAGAGGAATCTAAAAAGTAAAAAATTACGATCAAAATCTATTTTTTTGAATAAAGACGAAAATAAGCCAATAATAATGATGCGTATGAAAAAACTAGTACTCCCTCCGTCCCAAAAAGAATGACAATTTTTAAAATCCGTGTTATTTTCCATCGCTTATATCTTTTAATTTATAATATTTTTCATGAGTTTGAAAATTTTGTATAATAGAACTAATCGAGAACTATCAAATAAGATCCATATTGTATATTTTTTGAGATCTATATTGAAAAATATAAAGAGTTAAAATTAGCACAAATATTAAAAATTAACATTCAATTTAGGACGGAGGGAGTAGTACTTATTTAAACTAAAATTAGTACAATAAACAAAAGATAAAAGTATCAATTGTGAACAAAAGGAACCTTCTCTGTACTTTCCGTGCTACGTACTACTTTCTTGAAAGCAATTGACCATTTTCCGCTTGAAAGAAAAAAAAAAAAAAACCAATTGACCCCATGGCTACATGGAGAGAGAGAGTGTGTGCGCAAAACTTTTGTGATGCTCCCAAGTGGTATGGGAGCATCATACTCCCAATGAATTACAGTCTTTGGATTGAAAACAGATAAATCACAGCCCTTAGATCAAAACCAAAAATTAAAAATAGGATGATTTTGTTAAAAATGAGGCTGTTTTGATCTAAAAAACGGAGGATTACTTACCACAGAATAGACAACACTTACCATTCACTAAGACAATACTTACCATTTTATAAGGCAGAACTTACCAAACAAGTGTGGTAAGTTCTCCCTTATACAATGGTAAGTATTGCCTTAGTGAATGGTAAGTGTTGTCTGTAATTCATTGGGACTATGATGCTCCCATACCACTTGGGAGCATCATAGCCTTTGCCGTGTGTGTGTGTGTGACCTTTTTTTATTTTACCATAAAAATGGCTTGGAAATTCGCTGGGTAAAAAGGAGGGTCCATAGAAACACAGAAAATGAAAAGAAATGAAAATGATGACGTGGGAGTGGGAGTGGGAGTGGGAGTGGGACAACATGAAGAAAGAATGTTGGTTGAGGAACTGTGCTTTCTTGGCTTTTGTGGAAATGGTAGATTATCTCAAGAGTTATAACTTTTCTTCAGGTGACAGTCAAAATCGTGTAGATTTTATCTTTATTTTGTAAGCCTCCTTTTTATCCGTGGGGAGTATTCCATCTCATTAAAATTTCGCAATTGGATCCATCCAACTTGGTCTTGGGTACAAAAAATCAATGAGGAAGTCACCAAGCAGATTGACACAGATTTCTTGAAGGTCGCAGAATACCCTAAATGGGTCGCCAATATCATTCTTGTTCCTAAGAAAGATGGAAGAATTCGAGTCTGCATCGATTTCTGGAACTTGAACAAAGCAAGCCCTAAAGACAATTTTTCCTTACCACACATCAATGTGCTTGTAGACAATACGGCGGGGCATGCTTTGCTTTCGTTCGTCGATGGATTCTCAGGATACAACTAGATTTTCGTGGCACCGGAAGACCAGGAAAAGACAACTTTTGTCACTGAATGGGGTACCTACTGTTACGTGATAATGTCGTTTGGACTCAAGAACGCGAGCTGCACTTTTCAACTGGTCCAGACGACCCTGTTACATGACCTGATCCACAAAACAGACGAAGTCTATGTCAATGATATGATTGTCAAGGCAAAAGAGCGGGAGGATTTCATTCCGACACTTCGACAATTCCCCGAAAGGCTCCGTAAGTACCAAGTGCGTCTTAACCCGCATAAGTGCACATTTGGGGTCACGACAGGTAAAATGTTGAGATTCCTAATCACTGCAAGAGGGATTGAAGTAGATTCGTCCAAGATCAAGACGATTCTTGAAATGGAGCCACCACGATCTGAAAAGGGAGTGCGAAGCTTTCTGGGGAAGGTTAAGTTTATAAGCAGATTCATCGCTAAGTTGACTTTGATTTGCGAGCCGATGTTTCGTCTACTCGAGAAAGATGTCCCATTCGAGTGGACAGACAAGTGCCAAACCGCTTTCGAATCTATTCAAGGGTATTTGCAGAACCCGCCAATGTTGGTACCTCCTACACTGGACCTTTAATCTTGTACTTGTTTGTCACTCCGTCAGTTATAGGATGTTTGCTAGTGCAAGAAGGAGATGGTGGAGTTGAAAAAGCTATCTACTATCTAAGCAAGAAGATGGTGGGATGTGAGGAGCACTATACTCCTTTGGAAAAGACGTGTTGGGCACTCGTTTGGACCTCCAAAAAGTTGAGACACTACATGCTGGCTTATACGGTGAAGATGATTTCTCGAATGGATCCTCTCAAGTATTTGTTCGAGAAATCAGCGCTTACTCATAAGCTAGCGCCGTTGGTTGCTTTTGCTGACAGAGTTCTATCTCCAATACATCACAAGGAAGTCTGTGAAAGGACGTGCTGTGGCAGAATTCTTGGCCGATCACCCGATTGATGGACCTGAGGATGTCGATTTCACTTTCCCTAATGAGGATGTTCTGACAGTGGTCGAAGAGGTTTAGACGCTCTACTTTGATAGGGCTACTAATCAGAAAGGATTTAGGATAGGGTTGTTGTTGATCACGTCTGCCGGTGCTTATATTCCGCTTGCTTTCAAGCTAGACTTCGAAGTCACAAATAGTCAAGCTGAGTATGAAGCTTGCATCATTGGCATGGAAGCAGCTATCGCATTTGGAGGCGAAAAGCTTGAGGTTATTGGAGATTCTAATCTTGTAGTCTCTCAAGCTAATGGAGACCGGAAGGTTCGTGAGGAAAAGTTGAAGCCTTATCACCAAGATTTGGAAGAACTGATTCCTCGCTTCAATAAGGTGACCTTCACCCATGTTCCGCGTTTGAATATTCAGTTCGCCGATGCCTTGGCAACTTTGACTTCAATGATCGAGCTTCTAGCAGGAGTTAAGCTACAGCCAATTGTGATCGAACAAAGGGACTTGCCCGCATACGAGTACGTCAACACCATCGATGATGTCGATAATGGCCTACCCCGATACCATGACATATGGAACTTTGTGGAGCGTGGGGAGTTTCCCGTCGGGGCCTCAAGGAAGGATCGAGTTGCTTTGCAAAGGTTAGCCGCCCAATACATCATTTGTGGAGGGAAGTTGTATCGAAGGTCTCACTGTGGAATGCACAAACTGTGTGTTAACAGCGCTGAGGCAACAAGGATGATGAAAGAGATTCACGAAAGAGTCTGCGATCCTCACATGAGCGGTGTCATGCTAGTTAGGAAGATCCTAAGGCAGGGCTACTACTGGTCTACTATGGAGTCTCAATGCATAGACTACGTGTGGCACTATTACAAGTGTTAAATCCATGCCAATTTGCAGCATCTTCTGCCATCAAAGTTGTATGGCATGACCTCGCCTTGGCCTTTGTCTGTTTGGGGCATCGACGTCATCGGCATGATTAGACCTTCCACTTTAAATGGCCATAAGTTCATACTAGTGGCGATAGACTATTTCACCAAATGGGTCAAAATCGAATCTTACAAAACCCTGACAACAGTTCAGGTTGCTCAATTCATTCGAAAGAACATCATCTATCGATACGGTGTCCCACAGGCGTTTATATCTGATAATGGGACTCATTTCAAAGACAGGGTTTTGGGCCTTACATCATTAAAACCATCCTGTTTGGGGGTGTGTAGACACCTTCCAAACGGGGCATCGCGATACAGATTGATCATTGTTTGTTTGTTTGCTTCATAAACCAAGATCGTGGATATTCCCATGGCTAAGAACATCGCCACACGATAGCAGTTATCATCAAAACAGAGTCACCACCTAGTTTATAAAACTAGGAAAAACAAGTAGAGATTCTGGGTGTGGGAGTCAAAAATACAATAAGGGGAAGGTGTTAGGCATCCCTCTTTGCCCATTCGTGAGATTGGCCCATAATCGTTCGCCATATGATTAGTATTTGCTTTATTTAATTCTAAACACATAATCCGGTTATTTAGCCTTTATCAGTTGATAAGATGAGCCAAAACAGTAATGACAACATCATCAAGATAAGCAGAAAAGATAAAATGTTCCAGGAAAATAGATCCCTCGGCCGGTGAATAGATGTCACAGCCGAGGAATCCCACTGGGTCGATATATCAGCCGAAAGATTGATTCCCCTGCCGACGTTCTTCCTCACACCAAACTAAATGATAAGTAAAAAATCAAAACGCTATGATTACTGTATAAAGACAAGAAATAAACCAAACCATAGGCCCCTGGGCCTCACCACCTTGATCCCTCAATTGCTTGATTGATTCAAATTAGAGGGGATTGACTGATTTGCTTCTCAAAACCTTAAGGTTAAGGTTTGTACTTCGGGGTTTGATTGTTGGATAGCGGCTGCCTACGAAAAGTTAGGGCTTTTGTAGAGGGGGATATAAGAGAGTGTATTTGTAGAGTTTCATAGCTAGAGAGGGTGTATATCTATGTTAATTTCGGAACCCAGAGGCTCCTTTATATAGGCATGGGGGTGACTCACTCCAACCAATCACAATGCCCAATCAAATTTGGAATTGTAGGGTGATTCTAACTCTTCATGGTAATCTTTTTACGTAGCCCGAGCGCATCAGGATTTGGCTGCTAGGGTTTTGTGAATGGATCAAACGTATGACAGAACATTCCAAAATCTGAAAAATAAACGATCTGGTGGCCGATTAAAGGATTTGGCAGCCGAGGAAATGATTAAGCGGCCGAAGGATAGACTTGGCGGCTGAAGGATCAATCTCTCAGGGAGATTTTCAAGCAACATGTTTCACGGGTGAAAAAATGAAGTTGAGGCCATGAGATCAATGTTACGACCGAAAGATAGATTTTCCTAGGATATTGTATTTTTGTCTAAAAGGCTATATGGTTCTGGATTGGGTCCTCTGAGTGGCTAAAAGTACTCACCATAAGTCCATGGGTTCACAAGAAGTCAATCAGCAATCACCGTATCCATATCATCATCGGGATGGTCCCAAGGTGGTACTTGAAATAATTGTTAGGCCAAATTAGGGTGTCTACAGATGCCCCCCTTTGACTGAACTTAGACAGATCGCGAGACATGTTTAAGTAAGGGTCAAAGCCGTAAAATAACTTCAATTTGGTCGAACCACTATTCCAAGGTTTTTTGAAAAAGGTTTTAGTTATGGTCGGGCTGGGAGGCTGCCTAAGTATTCCACAAGCGAAATTCAAACCAATCGTAGTTCAAGGGCAATAAAGAAAAATAAAAAAGTTTGGAGGGTTAGAGACAGAAGACGTACCCTCAGGCTTAAAAAGCCATAGTACAACGTACCTGGGCTGTGCCAGGATTTTGGCGAAGGATATTTGAAGGAGCGTGAGGCTGCCGAGGAAGTTTTTGCGGAGAGCATCCTTTGTATTTTAGGGTAGATCAATACACAGCAAGTGAGTCGTTTGCTTTTCTTGATCATCCTTACTTTGACTGAACGGAGCTCTATAGGGTAGCCTATCCTTGCGAATGAGCTGGATGAAATTGATGTAATGGGGTGGAATCCAAACCATCTGCTGCGGATGAATCGGACGCCGGTTTTGAGCATTATGGCGGCACGAGGCCAGTAATTGGAGCACAGAGCATGAGATGAGTGAACCAAGGCACGAAACCGGTTGCAATCATGAGGTGAGGACCTGAAGTGATGGAACTGAGGTGTAAAGTCGGTTGCATTCAAAGACGAGAGCCTGAGGAGTTGAAGCTTAGAGCTTGATGTGATTGAATCGAAGTGTAGAGCTAGTTGCATTCTGAAGATCTGTGCACGGAGCTTTCCCATCTTTTATTTTGGCGTAGAGCCAAAGGATCAAGGCACTGGATCGATCAATAAAACTGAGGCATAGAGCCAGCTGATTGTAGGATTGACCTGATTCATGAGTGAGAGACATGCAAAACATGTATATGTGTATGATGATGATGGTGGTTAGATGTGAATAGATATGATAATGTGATTGATGCAGACTCGATGTGATAACGGTGATGCAAAATGTGCACGGGCCCGTGTGTTTGTGTTTGTTTTTAAGCGTAGAGCTTCTTTCAAGTTCTGGACTTGAGCATTCAGAGCGTAGAGCTCGAGCATTCGGACTATAGAATCCGAGCATCCAAAATACAGGATTTAAGCATCCAGTACGCAGTATTTGGGCATTCAAGCATAGACCTTGACCATTTAAATGTAGAACTTGAGCATCCAGTACACAGTGGTTGGGCATTCAAAGAGCTTCGAGCATTCAAAGTGTTGGATTTTGAGCATTCAAGCGTAGAGCTGTGATAGTGGACGTAAAGCCACTAGGATAATGGGCTTGGAGCCGTTGAGTAGCGGGTGTAGAACCGCCAAGATAATGGGCTTGGAGCCGCTGAGTAGTGAGCGTGGGCATAAAGCAGCTGAGTAATGGTGAATATGGGCATAAAACAGCTAGGTGCGTGAGATAGTGAGCGTGAGGCCGTTTGAATGATTACGGGCATGGAGCCGCTAAGTGACTAGGGCACAGGGCTGTTAAGATGGTTGCTGAGTGGGTGAAGCTATTAAGAAGACGAAGCTGTTGAGTAGCTTTGATGTAGTGGAGATGAGCACATAGTGCTGCTGAGTACAGTGATGAGCGTAGAACTGTGGATAGCGAGCATAGAGCTGCTAAGATAGTGAGATAGTGGGCATGGAGCTGCTGGGATTGCAAGCATAGAGCTATTGAAGTGGTGGTGGTGCAAGAAGCATGGTGCTGCGTAGAGTGAGCATGCGGTGCTGTGAGCATGGAACTGCTGAGATAATGAGCTCGGGGCTGCTGAGTGAGTTTAGAGCTACTGTTTAGTAGCTTGATTGTTATAGGTGGGCACGGAGCAAGAGCTTGGGTTTTATAATCCTTGGTGGTCAGGCGACCAGTAGTTGTGAGCTTGCTGTTACGGTAGAAAGAACTTCTTTATGCTCGGGCATGCCCCCAAGGCTGATTCGATCGATGTTCATCAATGGTTTTGTAGTCGAGGACCCAAAACTTCATAATTGCTTGATGCATTGAGTAAAATCCAATGTTGCTACGGGAAATGGATTGGAGGGCCAAGAAAACGATTCCGCGGCCGAAGAATTGATGTTTCGGCCAAAGGATCGATGTCTCGGCCGTGAGAAAGCCAAAGGTCAGAAAATCGATTTAAGTTAAGGTCGATCGATTTCACAAGTCATTTAATCTTTTCTCCCTCTTCTTCATTTCTCCTCCACCCCTCTCGTTCGAGTTCCTCCGGCAATCAACGCCATTCGTCATCGCCGTCGCCGCCGTTCTCGGCTGTCCTCTGCCGCTTTCTCTCTTTCCTTTTGCCGTGTCTCTTCTCCTTCGACCATGATGGCTATGCCACCTTCATCTACCGACGTTCCACCTGCCACCGCAGGCCCCTCCTCACGTTCTTCATGTGGGTGTGACCATTCTTCTTCCGATGAGGAGGCAATTGAAGTGCTTGTCCTGTTTGATGCTATTACGTACGTGCTTCCTTCACGTAGGTTGGGTTTTGGCTGATTCTTGCAGTACCACCCTCCTATTGGTGGCCCAGAGGCTGAGGTAGTTCGTAGAGAGCCCGAGCAGCACTTGAGCGTTCTCAACATTTCGGTAGGCTTTCTGAATTTCCTGGAGAAACAAAAAAGTTTAACTCGTAGTTACGTTTGCATGATTAAAATGAATTTTCATTTGCAGGATGAAATCCCTTTTAGTCGGGGGCATGAATGAGAAAAACCCAAAGTACGGTCGAAATTGTTTTTGAAAAGATTAGAATATCACTGCCCCCTGTTTAGGCAAAATGCATGCTTTTTAGATGTTAGCTTGATGCCCCCAACTTTTTATTCATTTACGTAATCATGAATTTAACTCCCTTTGCAGAGAAACAGGAGAATGGAGGCTTACGGCGGAGGTAAGGAAGGGCACAAGTGGTTTTTGACGCTGCCAGAGCAGGCTCGAGAGTTTGTGCGCGCTGCAGGTTTCGAGGCATTTATTCTGGGCCTCAATCTTTCGAAGATAGACTGGTTGCTGATGACATCGCTAGTTGAGAGGTGGTGGGATACCACCAACACTTTCCACTTTCCTTTTGCTGGTGAGATGACAATCTCACGCCAGGTGATTTCTCCCTTCTGACTGGTTTGCGGGAAGATGGGACCTCTCTTCAGATTGATCCCCAGCTTTGGCAACGGGAGGGGGCCTTGGAGTGGTTTTTGGGCAAGGTGCCTCCTATTCACTCGCAAGGTCATCTTGACGTCTCTTGGCTAAGCAAGACTTTTGTGAAGGCTGACATCCTTACTCAGGTGAGCGTTGAACAGTTGACACGGGCTTTCCTTCTCTATCTCCTTGGACAGACATTGTTTGCCAATAAGGATAGCTCGGTGCACATACCGTTTTTGGCCCTTTTGCAGTATTTGAAAGCTGCTTGGGAGTTCGACTGGGGGGCATCTGCTTTGGCCACTTTGTATGGCAACCTTGGAGCTTGTTCGCGGGACAAGAGTTTCATCATCGGCGGTCACTACAGAGTGGTCGAGGTATATCTTTCTTCTCTTTCCTTCTTTCTCGTTTTGATTTCCTCTGGTATTGAATCGTGCTTTGTTAATCAATCTTTCAGCTCTGGGCTTTTGAGCATCTCCTTCAGTTTTTTACTAATACCAGACATGAAGATGTGAACTGTATATCTCGTTATGAGCGATGGTTGGTGGGCCAATAGAAGCCACGGTCACCAGTTTTGAGCCTTCCTAAGTGGCGATGGGTTTTGGACCGGTTGACAGTTGATCAGGTACCTCTCTTTTCTCCTTGTATTTTTGTCTTTAGATTTCCATAGCTTTGTGTTGTGGCTAATTTAACCTCATATGCAGGTGCATTTTGACCCTTAGAGTGGCGTACCAGAGGACGTCCCTCTTGTGCATTCTAGAGTTCTAGACCGTACTCGTAGCTTGCTCGAAGGTCCTTTTTGCCGAGCTTGGTACCTGGGTGATCGGGTGGCTAGCTATTGGTGTCCACGTGCTGAGGCTCTTCAATTCGCTCCTCCTTCACCTCCGACGTCGATGAGATCCACTTCTTCAATGTCTAAGGAAGATTTGAAGAATGCTCGGGTTAGAGATTGGGCGGGCTTGCTTCTCCAAGCAAGAAACTATACAGAGTACTGCCATCTTTTCTTGGCTCCACCTACTACTCCTTCAGTTGCTCCTATCTGGCCATAGGCCCCTTCCTTCATCTCCTTCCACTCTGATGATGGAGAGGAGGAGCGTTTGGCGCTCACCCCTTATTCAACTCAGCTTTATACATTACCAGTCGGGGCTTCACAGGTATCTTTAACTTTCCATTCTAGCTTTTGCTACTTCATATTGTATGTCATGCTTAGATGCTTGCAACATTTGGTTATCTCACAGGTACCTGTTGAGATAGTGCAGGAATGGCTTCGTGCTTATCAGAGTGCAGAGGCATTGGTTCAAAGGCAGTGCCGTCGGATCCTCGAGATATGATTTTTCCCATGCATTTCCTTTGCTTTGTATCCTTCTTGGAATCTGAGTGCTTGTATTCTTTTTCTTGCTGCTTGAGGCTGAGCGGGCACCAGCTGCTAGTGGGGAGGATGTGGAAACCAGTGAGCAGTCCTTGTCTCAGAGATCGTCTCAGAGACGCCGTCATGACTAGCCTTAGGATTTTCTTTTTCCTGTTCATAGTTAGTGAAAGACAAGCAGAAATTGTATTTACGTAGTAAAGGCAACCACAGCGATAATTTTTTAATCAAGCTTTTGTTTATGAAATAAGAAATGCCCCTAAATGTCTTTGAATCTTGCATGTGATAGTCGAAACATGGCTTTAAGATTGTTTTGAACAAGCATCTGTTGTTTACTGCAATTTGTGTAAATTGAACTACCGGCCGAGGAATTGATATCACGGCCGGGGAATTAGAATTTTGGCCGAGATATCAATCCTTCGGCCAATGTTTTTATTTTCCAAAGGGAACTATGTTTTGTTTTAGCCAAGTGGCGTCATGTTTTCCCTTCCTTCTTATGCTTGATCTTGATTTTATACCTTTTGCTTTTGTCATGTTCCATAGTCTGATTGCCAAACTCGAGAGTTTTCGAGATATCCCGCCCATTGGTATCAATGACCTTCAAGTTAGAGGGGATGAACAATAATTCTCGTGTCTTTTGCTGTTTGTCAATTCTTTTAAAAAAGGACTAACTCATCTTTTGCTAGCTCAATACGCAGAGTTAGCTATGCCTATCATTAAGTACAAATCTGCAAATGTTTGGGCCGTATCTCAATGTGAGATTGCCTACGTATCCCAATCAGGCAATCAGGGAATCAGGCCTTTTTACGTAATTCCAAAGATCACAACCTTTGCGTTTGGGTTCCACTCTTGGTGTTTCTTCTCACATGCTCTAAATTTTGCCTAGGTTACCTGATGGAGGTTGAGTCCCAAGCGGGCTTTTTTTTAAATGCCTTAACTTTTGCTTAGGCTGTGCTTTTGCAGTTGCTTGTCCTAGCAGGCTCTGCTCTTACTTTTGCTTGGGTGCTTATGTTACCCAACAAGCATTTCACTCAAGAGGGTTTCTGTGTTTTGGAGAGAAATTTGGTGGAGATATTTTTCTAAGTCTCCCTTGTGTTTGTACTCTCATAGTAGGCAAGCTAACTCTAAGTGTTCTCGCGGAGATAGCGTCTTCTTTCTAAGTTTTGAAAAAAAACCTAGTTTCTTAAGCAACTAAAGTTCATCCCTTCTTTCCCTTTTGTCATCGACACAAAGAGCTTGTTTCCTTTAAGTTTCCTTCGTTTGGCAAAGAGACTATAGTGTTTTGGCAATTGCAATTTAGGAACTAAATCATTGAATATGCATAGTTTAGAAGATAAAACAAGAATTGATTTAGTAGATATAAAATGCCCAAACAGGGGCCCAAAACAGGTCCTAGCCTAATTTAGAAAACAAAAGCAATGTTTTGATGCTCTTTGCCATGTTATGACTTCTCAGCTACTGCAGCATTTCGGAGTCATCTTCTTTTTCTTTTGTCACCCTCTTCTTTGGCAAACAGAGCCTTTGAAATGGATCCATCTTTGAAGCTTGTATGGTGGCTATCTCTTTGAGACATGAGCAATCCTCAGATGGAAATGTCTGCCTGGGTTACTTCTCTGTTGGTTGCGAAATTATTAGTTATTTCCATTTGATCAAATAGTGATGCCAAAGAGATCCCATCGAGCGGATCGTCATATTCTCCTTCCATTTCGTCAAAGTCACTTTCTCCTGTTTTGTATGGATCTGTGTATATGAAGTCTAAATCTTCTTCTTCTTCTTCTTCTTCTGCCCATTGACTATAGTCGTACTCTTCGTAGGGATTGACCCACGGCTGCATTTGGAACTCTTCCACTTCTTCTATAAGGTTGATTGTTTCCCAAACAACTGGAGGTGTTGGGATTCTTGGGCAATTGATGGGTACCACTATTTGGGCAGATTCGAAACGGGCATGTCTTCTCATCTGATGACTCTCTCCTTTTCTTTCTTCCTATTTTCAAACCAGAGACGCAGCCATTCATCATCTTCCACAAACAGAATGTCGGGATCCTCCAAATTGTGTTTTGCCCAGGAATGCTCTTTCCATTTCTTTAACTCTTCTTCCTTTGCTTATTCTTCTTCATCACTCTTGTCAGACATGTCAGGATCGATTTTTTTCGATTGATCAAACTCATTGTTTTCTTCTTCCTCCATCATGAGACATCCAGCTTCCTTTAGGAAGGTGAAGGTTAAATTGGCTTGGGCGCTGTGGACAATGTATTAGCTAGGATTGTATATGAGGTTGTGAGACAGGGTTATGAGATTGATATTTCAGGGTGGTTTGGTTTGCGCATCAGGCTGTGGGGGTTTTATGGTTCGACTATCAATGAGATCTTGAATGTCATGATGAAGACGCATGCAGTTATCTGTCTCATGCCTAGAGTGTTGACGGTAGGCACATTGTTTGTTGGGGTCATGATTTGGGCATAAAGTGGCTGAGGAGGTGGTTTGTTTAAGGGTTTGAAATGCCCTTGACGGCTTAGAATGGTTAAGGCTTGGGAGAGGGTCATGTAGAGAGGGTTAAAGTTGCGGCGGGGCCGATTTGGATTCGGTGTGAGCTAGATTGGAAAGGGTCTTGCGGTAAGGCTGGGTCAAGGGCGTTTAGGAAAGCATGAGATATACGGTTTGGGAAGGTTTTCTTGGGTGGACGAGCTTCTTCTTTCCCAATGAGTCCCAGTTTGATCCCTTTTTCAATCTGCAGCCCAGTAACTTGTAGGCGCTTGAAATCGGTTATAGCTTGAGTATAGATATGCTTCAGATACTTAGGCCTCATTCCAAAATACCTTCTTAAAAAATAAGTACTTATTTCACATTTTCAAACTAAAAAATAATGTAAATAAAAAATTATTTTTTTATTTTTTTTGCACCATATAAAAGATCTCGATAAAATCTATCAAATAAGATCCATATTGCTAAAAAAATTATTTGCATAAACATATTATTTTTTATCTTGAAATTGCCTTCTTATAAAATAAGTACTTGTTTTTAGTTCCGGAACGGGGCCTTAGGTTGCAGATTCTTGACAACTATTCTCACTTGATCTTCCTCGAAGGGACGATTCTTCATTTTGGCAACCATTTCTCTCCATCTAGCCACAAAAGTGACAAAATCTTCGTTCAACTATGCTTAGTCTTTTCCAAATCTCAAGTAGTTAACTCAATTTGGACATTGTATGTGTTGGGCCCGGAGTGCCCCCAAAGATTTGGTTACACAATGTCACTCCCTGCGACCGTTCTAAAAATAGACTTGCGGGTGTGACGTCGAATGCCATAAAAGACTTAATTGAAACCCTTTCTACTACCCATTGGTTTTAGGAGCGATGGTGAAAAAGTGGTCCGACAAGTGGTATCAGAGCCAGGAAGTCATGAGTTCGAGTCGCGGGAGCGTCATTATGAGGGAGAGATTGTTGGGCCCGAAGTGCCCCCATGGATTTGGTTACACAATGCCACTACCTGTGACCGCTCTAAAAATAGACTTGCGGGTGTGATGTCGAATGCCATAAAAGACTTAATTGAAACCCTTCCTACTACCAATTGGTTTGAAGAGAGATGGTGGAAAAGCGGTCTGATAGTATGCATACTGCTTGACGAAAGCATTAGCAATTTCTAGCCAAGTGTGATAATGCACAAATTCAAGGGTGAGGAACAATTCAAGGCACTTCCAGTGAGAGTCCTTTGAAATAACTAAGCAATGAGCTCATCGTTCAGGCCCATTGGCTTCAGGGTGTTGATAACATGGCGGACATGGCTGGTAAGGTTACAGTTCCATTGAACTTCTTGATGTTTGGCATTTGGAATCTCTCGGGTAATTGAGAGTCTGGAAAGAGGCAAAGTCCTTCAAAATCCAGAATTTGGTCCCCCTGTGAACGGGCCAAAGCATGTTTGATCTCCTTGACTTGCTTAGCTAATTCTGGATTTTCTATTGTTTCCACTTTAAGGTGATTTTCATCGTCTTTCGAGTCTTTTTCATCCTCAGCATCTCTTGCTGCTTTCTCGGCCAGCAAAACAGCAATTTGAGCTTGGAGATTGGCAATAGTGGCATCGTTGTCTGCCATAGGAGTGGGAGGATTGCTTGGTGAAGCTTGAGATTTGATAGATGATCGGGTTTGCTGAGAAGATGACCGTAAAGTCCTTGGAAGTGATTGGGACCGTTGCGGTGAAAGTGTTTTGACGGGCGAAGGTGACAGACGAGACGGCTGCAAAGACCTCTGTTTGGCGTGGCTTCTGGTGTTGTAAGAGTATAAAACTAGCTGTGGTTGCTTCTTTAGTCTACCTATCGTGCCTGCTTAAAATACCTGCAAGTCAATACTTGGCTGTATAGGGTTAGGATTTGGGCTGAAAATCACAACCCTTCTGCACAGAAAGAGATGTTACAATAACAAAAGATACAGAGTGTGAGGAAGAACTTTAAAGCAAAATGTAGGAAAATTCCTTAAACTGCAGGTTCCTATCTTATTTTGATAAGTTTTATGGCTCTCTAACACATGTAAGGTTTGGGTAGTCTTAAGGGTGCTCCGTTGTCAAAAGGGCACTAATCCTTTCACCAGCCCATCATAGGCGGTAATTGGATGATTCCTTTTTTGATATACCACTAGATACAAGTGATTGTGGAGTTTGCTGAAACCCCTAACATAGCATGTGATATGCCGAGATATTAGGTGAACTCAACGGGGTTGCCCGCTCGATGCAAACGATAGAAGAATTAGATAAAGCATATATTAGTTTTATGTCGAACTTTCTGGTTATGGCTCTCAAGTTTCCAGCAGAGTCGCCAAAAATTGTAGACACGTCCCAAACGGGGCATCGCCATACAGATGGATCATTGTTTATTTATTTGGTTATTTGCTTTATAAACCAAGATCGTGGATATTTCCATAGCTAGGAATATCGCCACACGATAGCGGTTATCATCAAAACAGAGTCGCCACCGAGTTAATAAAAGGAAAATTTATAGAAATGGTCCTCCTAATTTCACCCGAGTCTCATTTTCATCCTTCAAGTATCAATTGTAACTCTTTTGACCTTCAAGTTTGATTTTCGTACAAAATTGGTCCAATTGATAATGTTTGTCAGCCAAATTGGACGAAAAAAATCAAATTGAAGGCATACGTTATCAAACTGGCTGGTATGACACGACATGATTAAAAAATGGGACAGTATGATATGACACAATTAAGTAAATGAGCTGGCATGGTCCGTTTGACATCTTTGGGCATCACAGTGCGACGCCATTTCTAGAGACAAACACCCTCTGTTAGCAGCAACAGAAGTAAGAGTTTCCCACAAGCCTAAGGCTTCAGTCGATCTTGGGGCACAGACCAGTAAAAGGAATAGCGATCGTCCAAAATTTTTCCGAGATGATTCCTAGCAACAATATAAACACCCACCATACCATCAAGGATTGACGGCGCCATCGACATTAAATTTGATTATATCAGGTGGAGGAGGAAACCATGGAGAAGGTGTGGCAGGGGTACTTCCCTTCAGGGATTTATATATAAATTCCGCTCGGGATCCAGCCTTGACTGAAATGCAGAAAGATAAAGGTTGTGTTTGGTTGGAAGTTTAGTATAGTTTAATTTTAGTAGTGGGTGGAGAGAGAAATAAAATAATGATTGAAAATAGGAGTAATGATTGGAAAGAGATAGAGAGAGATGAGAAAGTTATAATTGAAAAAATAGGGTAATGATTAAGGAAAGAAGTAGGGTAATGATTGGTTTCCAAAACTAAAACTAAAAGGAAAAGGCAACAGAACAAAGCAAGCCTTCTCCACAATAGTAGCACATGTCCGGTCACGGTGTGAAAAAATCTCTCTTTTCACCACTAACCACTGTAGCAAGTGATACATGTTGTAATATACTCCGCCGTGACCCATCGAACCCACTGATTGCAGGGCCGGCCTTGATATTTTGGAGGTCTAAAGCGAATTCTAAAAATGAGGCCTTACATTTTTTAATCAAAAAAAAAAAAAAAAGAACAATGTAGGTGTCTCGTATAAAGTAAAAAGATTAAACATACCATTTTAGCTTCGTAATTTAACTAAAAGAAAATTTTAATTTTTTCAATCAGAAAAAAAAAATTGAATCAAAATGTACCTCTCATACACTCTGTTTTCTCTGACTAATTATTTATTAACTTTAATTGTAAGAATATTTTGTTTAATAATAGGAGAATTAATTATTTTAAACCTTCTTTTATCAAAAAGTGTTTTCTTTGGGAAATAGATATTAAAAGTAGAAAATTAAAAAAAGAAAAATTATCAGAACATTTATTGTGTGCTAAAGATTTAAACCTTAATCTTGAATAACATTTACAAAAGCGTCTACTTGACAGATATTGTCGTTCTCGACTGTTCGTTGGTCACTTCGGACGGAATCAAATTCGTTATGCGCAATAGTACCAATTTGAGTCTGGTGTCAGTTGATGGATTTGGATTCGGTTCATTAGATGACTGTTCGATTCATTGTGCAAGAAATATATCAACTCTTGAAATCCACGATTCGGTAGTTCCTGATGGATATCTCCATTTGCTTGCAAAGGCTGGTATTCCTTTAAAGAGTTTCACTTTGTCGCATTGCATGACCCTCACCTTCTCTGGAATTTCATCAGTTTTAAACAAATACTCGTCCCTGAAGTCTTTATCTTTAGATGGAATAGATGTGCTCACTGATGAGAAAATGAGTGAGTTATCTCAATTTCTATCCGCTTTAGTCACAATATGCCTCGATCTTTGCGATAATCTAACTGAGTTAACCTTTTTTAAGCTTGCAAAGAATTGTCCTTTGCTAGAGGATATTAGTATGATGGGAACGAATCTTGGAGGAGGAAGACAGGAGGCTACCGATATTGTGAAAAACCCACGAATCAAGTCTCTGAACTTGGAAAATAATTCGAATCTGAGCGATGAATGTCTTGCAAAACTTGCTTCGGTGTGCCCTAGTTTAGAGGTGCTTCTTGTGTCCTCCTGTAAGGGTATAACAGAGAAAGGCATTGCTGATTTCTTGAAGAGCTGCTCCAAAGTTAGGAGTTTGCAGATTGATGAATGTGGGGGGATTAAGAACATTGGAAATGGTTTTGAACTCTCCAAACTGGACTTCCTTGGTGCAACTAGATCAGGGATTGATGATGATGGGTTGATGGTTATAGGGAATAGATGTCGTGGGCTCTTGAATTTGGAGTTGGAAGGTTGCTTGGGGGTGACAACAGTAGGGTTGAAAGAAATTTTGAGAAATTGTGAAAAATTGAGAAAGATAAATTTGACTGGGTGTCTTAATGTGAGAACAGAGACGGTAGATTGGATGGTGTTTTCAAGGCCATCACTTAGGGAAATTATCCTGTCATATACATCTTTGCCTTCTGAAAGCCAGAGGAAGCTGTTCTTGCGCCATGGATGTCTTGTTTTGTCAGAATAAGCAGGAGTGGAGAGGTAATTCTCAACTTCGATGTGCCAAAGTGGAGAAAAATATAAAAGAAAATTTTGGTAGCAAGTTAATTGAGACAACGTGATTGAAAAATTCAGGAAATGGATGGGGAGATATATGGGCTTGGACCAGAACTCCATTTGATGGGTAATGTCTTAGAAATTGTAAAGTGGGCATGGAACGGGTGAGAGAACTCTTAAAAGTGTGAGGAAGAAGATGTGCTAAAATTGAACAATTAAACGTGAAGAAGCGTGTCTCATAAACTGGAAGAATATTTTATTGTGGTTCAAAAGATGCATAAAACGACGATGGATAATGAGAACGAAGTGAGGCTGCTTAAGGATTTGACGGCAAAATTCAGGGTTCGAAACATCAGAATGTGCATCAAAGGAATGATTAAGAGTTGTAAATTCATCCCTTTTCCTGATGTGAATAAAGTGCACGTCATTCGTTTTTGGTAAACAATAGTATGATGTTTCCTTTCAAGTTTTGTGATGTTATAAGGCTTGCTCTCTACAAGAGAATGCAAAGTTTGTATTAAGAGAAGTATAATAAATAAATAAGCTAGAAAAAGCTCCATAAAAGTGTTGTATGCCCTGCTCTCCTAGCAAGATCTTGCATTGTGATCCTTTAGATTTTGCTTGTTTCAAATTATTGATGTTGAGCTTAGGCTGTCAGCTTATAGGCTACGTGCTCTCTCTATTTGAGCTGAATTGTCGATGTGGTACGGCCTTCTTGGTAGAGGATGCAGGTTTCTTGTTGTTTCCTTAATCTCTCAAAGTTTCGGTATGAAGTACTGGTTGCATAGGTTTAGTTTTATGTCTAACGATCCCTATTCTTTGACGTCGTCGTGAAATCTCTTAGTTACCATATCTCCACGGAACCTCCATGATGCTTTTACCTCAATTCTCCAGTTCAGGTCCTTGTATGCAGCTCGGGATCTTATTGCTCGTTTACATTAACTAATCCCCAAAGGATCATGAAGATGAGTGTACCTTTGTCGGAGCATTATGAGTGTTTCTCTTTACTTTCATTATTTATGTTCCCTATGACAGTTGTAGAGACCCGAAAATTTATTTAAATATTGAAATGTTTGTTAAGGGCAAATTTGGAAAATATGATTTAATTGGTGATTATTTGATTCGAGGACCGAAGTGAAAGAAGTGAGACTTGAGGGAGTGTTTGTGTAATTTGAAAATGTGGGAGTATAAATAGTGGGTGGGTGTGTGTAGGAGATTATTTCATCTCCAAATATCTCTCTCTCATCCGTTCTCCCTCTCTCACTAGCCGGCCTTCTCTCTCTCTCCTCTCATCTCACACAAAACTCCTCTCCATCTCTCAAAATCTTCAAGAATCAACCTCCCTCCGGCCTTGCAATCTCGTTCCTAAGCTTGAAAATCCTTGGGTTTCACCGGGTAAGGCTTGAATCGAAGTTTTGAAGTTCGAGGAGGCTAGGGCTTGCTCAAACCTTGTAGATCTCGGTTATCGTCGCGAGGTAGGGACTTCTTTACCTCTTTTATATGATGATTTGATGCAAGAATCGAGCTTGGTTTGTCTCCCTTTGATCATCTCGAACGCTGTCGAAATCTGCAGAAAATCGCCCAAATCGAGTAGGGATCGATCCTAAAACTTGGGGGATCGATCCCCCTTTGTTTTCTGGTCCAATAAGCCCAGGGATCGATCCCTGGTGATGGGGGGATCGATCCCTCCCCTCTCTGGAAGTTCTGCCCGTCTTTTGAGTTTCAGCCCAAATTCAAATGGCCATAACTTCTTCGTCCAATGTCCGTTTCATGCAAATCTTATATCGATTCGAAGGTCTTGAAGTCAGCTTTCTATTGCCACCAAAATCACCTAAAAATTCCAAGTACACAGAAAGTTATGACCATTAGAGTGGAGGTGTGTCGGTCTCCCAACATCTGTTGGCTACCCCTAAGATCCTCATTCTGTTGTTTCGACTTCCTATGATTAGTGGATGATATTCGTGACCCATTGGCCTTCCGTTAGTGAGGAATGACTAAGGAATTACTTAGCTAAAGCTTCGTTTAAATACTTTCTATTGATTGTTTGCACTTGTGAATGTTTATGGCACATTTGTGATAACGTGGCCTGTTGTATGAAGTCTCATCTATAAATGTGAACATGGGGGAGTCTTAACTTGCATATTGTGTGAGAAGGTAGTAGTTTGAGTTGGAAGTTGGTTTAGGAAGTCTCGTAACGCAAGGGGTGGTAATACGGAGACTTAGGCGGGTCTCGTAACGCAAGGGGTGGTAATACGGAGACTCGGACGGGTCACGTAACGCAAGGGGTGGTAATACGGTGACTCAAGTCGTTAGGGATCACTGTGACGCAAGGGGTGGTAACACGGTAATCCTCGTGGTGTTATACGGTAACGCAAGGGGTGGAAATACCGATGGTGGAAATTTGGGATAGCAAGTCGTGTTGAGGTAGTAGAGTGCATGAGTCTTGTGAATTGTGTGGTCATTTGTGATAATGGCATATCCTTAAATGATCGAAATGAATGTCGATACACCTATGAGTTCATTGTTGTCTCTTGATTGAACTATATCTCCTTGTTATCTCATTTGCACTCGGCTTCATATTTATACATAGAATTGGTAAAGATTTTCCTACTGGGCTAGTGTAGCTCAACCTAATCCTTCTTTTCAGGTTCAAACACTGGACAATAGTCTGCGCGCATTCATGTGCTTGGATATGGAAGACTCTTAGAAGCTAATTTCATTGAGTTACTTAATCGGCTTTGTAATGACTTCTTTTTTATCAAAATGAGTTGTAACTAATTATCAATTTCTTTGGATTAAATCGTTTGGTAACTTAGTAATTGGTTGTACGTGTATTTAGACTTGTTTGGGGCCGGAGTGCCAATGTAGTATATTTTTAAACTTGGAGACTTGTTTGTAAAGTTAAACAGGTGGGAACTCTTTTTGGTATTATTTACTTTATGCGATGATCTTTTATTGAAATGAATTATTTATTTATATTGAAAATCGAGGGCATGACAAATTGGTATCAGAGCGTCTAGGTTTGAATACTTTGAGACCGTGGGGAGACATTTAGTCTCATGGGTTCAAAATATCACTACTTTCTGCATGGATCATGTGTGCTTGGGTGATCGACGTTTATTATACTAAGTGACATTGCATTTACATTTGAACAGGACGACGAGTTGTTGTCAACTTGTGTTAGGAGTTGGAGGCTTGACCCTGTAGGTGCCTTGGTTGCCGTTGATTACTCTCTTTCTTTAACTCTTGTGATGGCTTGAAATTTCTTATTCCGTGAATACGTGTGTTTGTAGAAAGTTACATCT
>WJXA01000539.1:0-36045 GCA_014282245.1 Rhododendron simsii | reverse complement strand
CACCCAAATCGAAGCATACCCAAATCGAATCAAGTCATCATCAATACAAGTGAATCAAGTTGAATCAATCTAGTATCGATACAACTTTCTCATTCCCCCTCTATAATTCTAACAGTTACATCGTCCATACTCTCTCCATCTGTTAAAGCATCCAACTCCAAACCAATTGGCAAAGAGTGGAGAGGCTGCCCAGGCTCATATACTAGTTTTGGAAGAGATAATTAACCAATGTGGGACAAATCCCAACACTCCCCCGCACGTGCGACCCCTGACTCGCACGTGGAGAGATAAACAAAGGATCCGGAACACACGGATCACAATGAAATAAAGTGCAACTATGGCACAAACAAAGGGGAAAAACCTCCGAAAGCCTAGCTCTGATACCATGTTAAAGCATCCAACTCCAAACCAATTGGCAAAGAGTGGAGAGGCTGCCCAGGCTCATATACTAGTTTTGGAAGAGATAATTAACCAATGTGGGACAAATCCCAACAGAAATCTTTCTTTGAATAGAGCATGGAAAATTCAAATTGTGCATGGCTAGTGGCTATTACCCCATTAAGAGTTTTCAGTGGATAAGTCAAAAGATGACTCAACTGTATAACATACAAAAACAAAACTGTCTAAAAAAGAAAATTCATAACTCAAAACAATTCACTGTTAATGTTTAAGTTTCCAAAAGAAGTTGGTTAGTGTTTCATAAAACAATATCCATGCATAGAAACCGGAAACAATGTTTTCAATGGACAGTTTGCAGCTCACCTTGAGGCGAGGCACAACAAAATTGCTCCCAGCGTTGATTTTTTAGCTGAGAACCATAAAGGCATCGCCCTCCATCCGAGGTGGATGGAGACATACACTTTTGACGCCTTTTTGCCTAGGTGAGAGAGGCAAGCGCATCACATGGGTCGGTTTTTTTTTTCATTGGTAGGTGAAGTGTTGGTTCATTACAAGTTGTTGGGGCAAAGACGAAGGGTTCCCATGTTTGTTTGCAAGACGATATTGTCCTAGTGGATGAAACTTCAAGGGGGGCTAATGAAAAATTAGAAATTTGGAGAGAAGCATTGGAGTCCAGAGGATTTAGGATAAGTAGGAGTAAAACTAAGTATATGCCTAGAAAGTTTAATGAAAATAGAAGTGCCCAGCCAGAAGAAGTGAGGATTCATGATCAGGAAATACCAAAAAGTGAGCTTTTAGGTATTTTAGGTCAATTTTTAGGAAGGATGGTGTTAAATGTAATTATGTGTATTATCATGCAATTAGTTTAAGTATTTAGGACCATAGTGCAATTATTGTACAGCATATATATATTTCCACGTCGAATGAAAAATAACCCTAAGTGGTTTTTCCTCTCTATTACGATTACCCTAAATCGAACATGGTATCAGAGCAGTAAAACCTGGCGATCTTGTTTCCGTTGTTCGTTCGTCCTTCTCGATCACGACCCAGCCTTGTTCGAACTCAGCCGTACTGTTCCGACATCGTCTGAAGTTGATCCGTACTGTTCCGACGTGGATCTGTACTGTTTTTTACGTCGCTTGACGCTGACCCAGCCATCTCAGCTCTCGCTGGCCCTCGCCGCAGCTCCGACGACCTTCGCCGGACCGTCGTTGCCCTTCATCAAACGTCTGAAAGATCGACGATCGTTGATCTGCTTTTGCTGGCACTGCTGTGCTGTTGCCGTCGCTGTTGTTTTTTGCCGTCGCCGTCGATCAGTTCTATTGTCGGCGTAGTTCAGTTGTTCTCACCGACTGTTTCTATTGTCGCCGTCGATCAGTTTTTTTCTTTTGCTGCCACTGTTGGGTTTCGACAGGTATATAAGGCGTACAGTGAAGTGTGAACAGGATTGTGAGTCAGTGGACTTCATTAGTTTTTACTTTGTATTGAATTGTGAAGTGGACAGTGAAGTGAGAGTTAGTGGACTGCTTTTTCTTTTGCTACATCTGGTCCCACTGTTATTATATTGAATAATTATGTCAGAGGCTTCAAAAGATAAAAATGCTCAGATTATGGAAACAGGTGGAGTGAGTAAGGTTGTGACTTTAGATAACTCTCCTCTAGATATTTGTCCTATCAAACTGGATGGCACAAATTATTTACTGTGGTCTTGAACTTTTACTTTAGCTATCGAGGCTAAGGGGATGTCTGAGTTTATTGAAGGTCCTGTTACTGAGCCTACTGCTGCTTCTGAACTTAAGACATTTAAGTCTCATCGATCTTTAGCCATGACCTGGTTGTTTAACTCTATGAAAGCTGATATTCGTAGTCCTTTTTTGCTCCTTGACACTCCGTATCAAATTTGGACTATTGCCAAACAGACTTATTCTCAGCAGGGTAATGATGCTCAGTGTTTTGAGTTGAGAAAGAGACTTCGTACTTTGGATCAACACAATCGGTCTGTTGCTGTTTACTTCGCTAACCTAAGTGGGGCATGGCAGGAATTTGATTATTATCAGGGGTTTCAGGCCGTCTGCGCTGTTGATGCTGCTGCTTGGATAAAGAGAATCGAGAAGGAGCGTGTGTATGACTTTCTCGCTGGTCTTGATGTGGAATATGATCCGATTAGAGTGCAGGTGTTGGGTCGTGTTCCGTTTCCATCTTTGGGAGAGGCCTATGCCATTGTTCAGCAGGAGGAGAGCAGGAGGAGTGCTATGTTGCAAGCTCCTACTTCTGATCGTTCTGCCTTAGTTGCTATTCCACAGGGACAGTTTGGGTCTGGTAGTGGAAAGTCTCAGTCTGGTACTAACAGTGGGACCATCGACCGTATTTCACTCCAGTGTGATCATTGCCACAACACTGGACATACCAAGGATTTCTGTTGGAAGTTACATGGTCGTCCTTCTCGTGGGCGAGCTAGTGGACGTGGAGGTCGAGGTCGTGGTCCCGGGCGTTCTCAGGCTCAGGCACATGTTTCAGAGTTTGCTACCTTGTCTGACTCTGGGTTCAGTACAGGAGGTCAGCCATCTTTTGATTTTGTTGGCGGTTTCTCTCAGGGGGAGATGCAAGCTCTCAGGCGTCTTATGGCTCGAGCTGATTCTTCCTCTACTATAGCTCCTTCTTCCACAACAGCTCCCACTACATCCTATTTTGCTCATTCAGGTATTCCAGCTAGTGCATTTACTGCCTCCTCTGACATCCCTTGGATTATCGATTTTGGTGCTTCAGATCATATGACAGGTTGTTCCTCTGTTTTTTATTCATATTCTACTTGTTCTGGTAAGGATAAGGTTCGAATTGCCGATGGGTCGTTCTCTGCTATTTCAGGGAAAGGTTCCGTTCGCTATTCTTCCTCTATCTCTCTTTCTTCCGTTCTCCATATTCCAAATTTTGCTACTAACCTTCTTTCAGTTAGTAGTTTTACTCGTTCTGCAAATTGTTCTGTGACATTTTTCCCTACTCATTGTGTCTTTCAGGAACTGGAAACGGGGAAGGTGATTGGCAGTGGTAAAGCACATGGTGGTATATATTATTTGGAGAATGCACCTCACCCATCTCAGTCATCTTTAGCATGTGGACAAGCTCTACAGGCAGATATGAGTTCCACTCTTTCTTTGTTACATCAGTGGCACCGTAGATTGGGTCATCCCTCTTTTGGGATATTAGAGAAACTCTTTCCAATTTTAGTTAAACATTGTCCTAGGGATCAGTTTTTTTGTGAAGCCTGTGAGTTTGGGAAACATAAACGCTCTTTTTATGCTCCTACTAATAAACGAAGTGGTTCCCCATTTACGGTTATCCATTCTGATGTTTGGGGTCCTTCTCCTGTTACCTCTTTAAAAGGCTATCGATGGTTTGTTACTTTTATTGATTGTTATTCTCGTGTCACATGGGTGTACTTACTCAAGTCAAAAAGTGAAGTTTATTCTTGTTTTAAATCTTTTCATCGGATGGTGTGCACTCAATTCGATACACGTATTAATATCCTTCGGAGTGATAATGGGACTGAATATATTGATAAGATTTTTCGAACATATCTAGATGATAATGGTATTCTTTTTCAGACGACTTGAGTTGACACTCCACAACAAAATGGAGTAGCTGAACGCAAAAATCGTCATCTTGCTGAGGTCGCGCGATCCCTTTTGTTCACTATGAATGTTCCCAAATACTTATGGGGAGAGGCTATTTTAACTGCCACGTATCTTATCAACCGTATGCCATCCAGTGTCCTCAATTTTAAAACACCCAATGAGTGTCTACCAAGCAGTTATCACGTTACAACTCTTCCACCAAGGGTTTTTGGTTGTGTGTGTTTTGTTCATGCCCCCAAACCTTCTGGGGGCAAACTGGGACATAAAGCCCATAAGTGTATTTTTGTTGGGTACTCTCCTACCCAGAAAGGCTATAAGTGTTATGATCCTTATTCTAGGAAGATGTTTGTTTCTATGGATGTTACTTTTTGGGAAACAGAGGTTTTTTATCCTCCCTCCAAACCATCTCTTCAGGGGGAGCATCAGCAGGAGGAAGAGATGTTTACCTTTTATGGTTATAGTGAGGGGGAGAAATTATTCTATGATCATGGTGAGGGGGCGAAGGAAAAAACTGGAGTGGAACAAGTATCTGTCGAAAGGGACACACATGATATTGGTGATGACATTGAGGAACAACTACCTGCACGGTTGCAAGGAGCTGGCTTACAGAGGTATGTTAGACGGGAAAATAGAAAGTCTTCATGTGCATTACCACCTTGTCAATCACAATTACCTACTCCAGTTCAGGATTCCTCAGCTGACTCTTCTGGTAATGATTCTTCTCTCATTGAACCTCTTCTTATGGATCCTGACAATCTTCCTATTGCTATTCGAAAGGGTGTTAGATCTTGTACTCAACATCCTATCTCACAGTTTGTTTCTTATGACCGTTTATCTCCTTCGTACCATGCCTTTGTCTCTTCTCTTTCTTCTATATCTATTCCACAGAATTGGCAGGATGCATTTATGATACCTAAGTGGAAAAGAGCTATGGTAGAAGAGATGACAGCTTTGAAAAAGAATGACACCTGGGATCTAGTGTCACTTCCAGAAGGGAAAAAACCAGTGGGTTGCAAGTGGGTGTTCACTGTTAAGCAAAAAGCTGATGGTACAGTTGAGAGATACAAGGCAAGGCTTGTTGCCAAAGGTTTTACTCAAACTTATGGTATTGACTACGAGGAGACGTTTGCTCCGGTAGCAAAAATGAACTCTGTGCGAGCTCTTCTCTCGTGTGCTGCTCACTTGAATTGGCCTCTTCAACAGTTCGATGTGAAAAATGCTTTCCTTAATGGTGATTTAGAGGAGGAAGTTTATATGGATATTCCACCGGGTTTCTCTTCTCCTGCAAGTGAGGGACAAGTGTGTAGATTGAAGAAGGCACTTTATGGACTGAAGCAGTCACCTAGAGCTTGGTTTGGCAGATTTTCTAAGGCTATGTTGAGTTTTGGTTATAAGCAGAGCCATGCAGATCATACGCTGTTCATCAAGCGAAGTAATGGTAAGATTGCTGTTCTTATTGTTTATGTTGATGATATAATAATGACAGGCAACGATGTGGTTGAGATTCATAACCTTAAGTCTTGTCTAGCTCAAGAGTTTGAGATTAAGGACTTAGGATCATTGAGATACTTCCTTGGAATGGAAGTAGCGAGGCCTGATAGCGGTATCTTTATTTCCCAACGCAAGTATATACTTGATCTTTTGGAAGAAACAGGTATGTTGGGCTGTAGACCTGCAGATTCTCCTATTGAGGCGAATCATCATCTTAGTGGGGATGTAGGGGAGCGTACTGATAAAGAGAAGTATCAGCGACTTGTGGGTCGACTAATATACTTAGCACACACTCGACCAGATGTTACTTATGCAGTGGGTGTTGTCAGTCAGTTTATGCATGATCCTCGTACTTCACATCTAGATGCAGTTTATCGTATTCTGAGGTATCTGAAATCAGCTCCAGGAAAAGGAATTTTATTCTCTAATCATGGCCATTTGCGATTAGAGGCATTCACCGATGCTGACTGGGCTGGTTCTGTGGATGATAGGCGTTCTACTTCTGGCTACTGCACTTTCCTTGGGGGTAATCTGATTACCTGGCGAAGTAAGAAGCAATCGGTAGTCGCCAGATCTAGTGCAGAAGCTGAATATAGAGCTATGGCTCATGGGGTTTGCGAGCTCTTGTGGCTCCAAACTTTGTTACATGATTTGGGGTTTGCTGACAGAGTTCCGATGAAACTCTACTGCGATAATAAAGCTGCCATCAACATTGCTCATAATCCCGTTCAGCATGACAGAACGAAGCATATAGAGATTGATCGACACTTTATCAAGGAAAAGTTGAACGAGGGTTTGATATGTATGCCGTTTGTGAGATCTGAAGATCAGTTAGCTGATATATTCACAAAAGGGCTTGGTAGCAAGAGTTTTCATCCTATTGTGTCCAAGTTGGGCTTGATTGATATCTTCGCACCAACTTGAGGGGGAGTGTTAAATGTAATTATGTGTATTATCATGCAATTAGTTTAAGTATTTAGGACCATAGTGCAATTATTGTACAGCATATATATATTTCCACGTCGAATGAAAAATAACCCTAAGTGGTTTTTCCTCTCTATTACGATTACCCTAAATCGAACAATTTCACATAACAGTAGCCAACTTCTTGTGGAAGTCTTTCATGAATCCTGTGTTTTATGCTTTGGAATAACTTCTGTATGTTGCTAAAAGTTCAATAATGATGGCAGGATTTTAATGCTAAGCTTTCTTACTTTGGGCTGGCTAAGTATGGGTCTATGGGAGGCCAGACCCACGTATCAACACAAATCATTGGCACTTATGGGTATGCAGCCCCAGAGTATATTGCGACTGGTGAGTCTTCCAATGGCTTGTTGGAATGAATTGCATTATGTTCATTGGTACTTGCGTAGTTGCATATCCCGCATGACATTGCATTTTGAGTAGGGGACTAGGGTGTTTAACTTCCTTTTATTTCATCTCATTAAAGTGACCATCGTCTTGACTTCAATGACTTTTTTTTCTTGACCGAACCACTTTTTTTATTCAACTGCAGCTTTTGTCAATTTCTGTTATACCTCTTGGTTTGATCCAGTTTTTCTCATGCTTTTGGTTGCTTGAAAAGTTGGACCCAATGAAAATTTGGAATAGACTTTACTTAAATCTGGAGCTTGTTTATTTGGCCTTATATTCAAATCAATTGAGTTTGGCAACATAAATCCCTAGTCGCTTCTTTTATGTCAAAGAGGTATATGTTATTAATACTAGGTTAAATTTAAGGTTCTCCATTCACAAAATTGTTTTAATTGTATAATGGAACAGAAGATAGAAAAAAGCCCAATGGATGAACTAAATTTTCACTTGTTAAATATCTAAAGAGAAGATACGGTAATAGACTATTTGTTCAATCTAAATGCTACTAAAATAGATAGCAAATGACTAAACTAACCTTAGAGCTACATAAAGATGGTTTTGGAGCACGTCATCGGCCTAATTGTTGAATTTAGGGTTCACCTCCACGTGGTTCAGAGTACACCCAACCTGTAGCAGTTTCTGTCAATTGTAGAAAGACTTGTATACTCTTTCCATTAGAGCACGTAGAACAGTGGGAGTAGAGAGTGGCTCCCTTGCTACTATCTTAAAAACCTGGATTTTTATCCTTAACTTAGAGTCCCAAAAGGGGTGGTAATCTGGAAGCTATGTGTTTCACGCCATTTATATACCTGAGCTCTGGGAATAGAAGTGGTTCCCTTAGATGTCTTAGCCATTCTTCATGTACTTGAGCTATTCATTTCTAGATTTGTTTGCCGTGTTGGCGGCATTGAGTTTGCAGTATTTTGAAATTAATTGTTTTGAAGCAGTGAAAACTCTCCCGAATTTCCACGTACAAACCTTTATGTACTTTTCACTTGTTTTCTGCGAGATTGGGAACTTACTTCTGTAATTGCCCGACTTTTGCAAGTCTCTTATTTCGAAATATTTTCTGCATGTCCTCTTCTCTATAACCACCATATACGTATCTAAACAAACACACGGCGATATTTGTTCCTGCACATATATGATCATATGTACTAGACCATAAACCTGAACTAAGATGAACCTGTTGATAGATTTAGCAAATTGCGCCACTAGCGAAAATAAGCTAAGAATGAATTCATCTAAAATATGAACTAAAACCTAAAGCAGGTCATGAGAAATGATTTTGCCAAAACATTTTTTTACATCTGCATTTGTCTGTTATGGTCAATTGGTCTATGGTTTATATCATATTATGCAGATCATTCCTTGACGCCCAACTTTCTTGAATGGATTTCTTTCATAGTTCCATTGTATTCAAAGACATGATTTTCACTACCCTTCTGCACGGAATCAGGAACTCATAAATATAAAAACTATTTTGTGATTTACTAACTTACGTGGATAAAGGGAGTACAGAAATAATTTCTCCATACATAACTGTATGCACACGCTTAACTACAACTAAAGGCAGCTTTAGAACTAATCTATATCTTTCTGTTCCTGGACACAGGGCAATTAACAACTCAAAGTGATGTTTATGGTTTCGGGGTAGTGTTACTTGAGATGCTGGTTGGAAGGAAAGCAATGGACAAGAGCAGGCCTAGTCGAGAATACGACTTGGTCGAGTGGGCCCGCCCACGCTTGATCCATGAAAAGAAGCTTCTGAGGATTTTGGACCCTAGAGTGGAAGGACAGTACTCTACCAGAACTGCCCTAAAGGTGGCCCACTTAGCGTATCAATGCCTTGGCGAAACCGCTAAAGAGAGGCCTGTTATGAACCAGGCGGTCGAAATATTGGAGACCCTTCAGACACAAGAAGAAAGGCAAGACTGTTAAGAAGTGGAGGGAGTGGCAGTATAACACTATATGAAGCTCCAAAAGCTACATCTGAGAGACGCCCGGTTAGAACTGAAAGTTAACGGGAAGCCGCTCGAGTACGAAGTCCTGCTTGGGTGGTTGTGAACCTAAATCGTTGGAACATCACTCATATCCCTTTCCTTACCATTTCTCACCTTTTTCCACCTTTGTTGACACTTCTCCTATCGATCGTCACTTTCCGAAGTGACGATTGCCACAACTTGTCGCAATCGCTGAACAGATTGTCGATCGCCACTACTGACGTCTGTCGTCACTCTCCCTTTGGTCCAGAACCAGCACCTTTGACCATTTTTTTGTCAATCGCCACAAACTTTTGGCGATCAGTGATTTCCTTTTCTCCAGCAGAATATTCTAGAGACAGAGTTAGCGGTCAAGCGGCTTTGAATCCGTTTCAAACTCTAAATTGTTTACATCGTCTCCATACACTCTCAGTTGCATACAACTCTATTTGATAAAGATTGGACCCTAATTAAACTCTCAATTCGGAGCAATATTTTAATTCCAAGTGGTAATCTCCGAGTTTTATCACTCTCTCCCTATACATACAATGCCTTTGGCATCCGAATTCGATATGCTTTCATATGCTCTAGCATACTCGAAACTCTGCACAATTCTCCTCCCAAACACTCACTCCTAAATATTCAGCAAGAACCCCGAAGTCAGAATTACTCCTCAACCAAACAAGTCGTTCTTTTAGCCTGAAAAAGCCACGAAACCATGCTCCAACATTCTACCGAGCTTTGAGGGAACAAGGTGGGATAACCCCAACGGGTTAATTATTGCGTAATCGGTCCATTCTAAACTCCTTGTTTTTAATGTAGTTCATACTCTGTTTTCTGTTCCGGTGTAACAAGGAGTGGCCCGTTCTTCAGTTGTTGTATATGCATGTGGTAATCGTTCGACCTTAGATTAGTGTAATGATCGCAAGTGACTAGCGATCGTTACTTTATTTTTGTGACGATTGCCAGAGTCCCTGACGACCAGAGACTCTGCTAGTGTTATTAACACGTTTTTTCCCTCCCCTTTAGCCCCATGCTTGTTTATTTTCTGTTCTCACCCAGATTCTGTGTAAAGGCTTTAATCAACCAATATTTGTGAAATTAGTTGAAGTGCATTAAACTGGTTTTTATGTCAAACAAGTAGAGGCCAACCTTTTTGTTAGGCGGAGAGGGGTGCCTAACACATTTTCCTCAATGTACGACCCTTTTGATATCTTGGTTCCTAAAACCAAGTGGCGACTCTAATCATTCATCACTCTTTATCGTGTGGAGACACCTCTAGCCATGGAAGCGTCCACGGCAAGTGTTGCACAATGAAGTCCCTTAAACGAGTTGCGCACCCCTACCATTCAAATGCCATCTAAACTTTGTGGTGATGCCGCAAGCACCCCGCGGGAGAGCATCCACAGATAGTTCCAAGCAACGTCAGTGAAAGTGACAAAATTGAGGCAGAAGGTAAAATTGACCCAATTAGTACTAGAGGGACGCAATTGATTTACCCTTTAACTTATGTGTAAGAAGTGTGTGACAATTCATAAAAAGCAAATAAAACGTGTAAACGGGTTTAAAAACATGTCAAATGTGCACCATTGTGTCCTTTAATTGATTCTTAGTTTAACCACCTTTGTTAGCTGAACAAAATTTCCAACACACATTTCGGGAAGTTCCACATAAATGTGCGGTGGATTAAAGTATTTTTCTAATCAGATGGTGGATTAAAGTGTTGGAGCACCGTGGTGCTTAAGACTACCAAATAGTTTTTCTTTAACATTCCCAAACGCGTTGCGAAAAATGTCATAACATAATTGTGGTCAAAAGACGAAAAGATAAATATTTACAAACAAACAGAGGAAGTACCATAGATAGTGGAGTATTCTGTTTGTACCATGGATAGTATCAGATACAGACATGGGAATGGGAATGGCAGATTTCTACTATTTCTAATGTTGTAGTCACCATCCAAAATCTAAAAATGCCACAAATTGGTAGGGCTGGATCCAATTATCTACCAGTGGGCATTTATTTCAATCTTCCTAAATTAATAAAAAAGAATTATTACATAAAAAAGGTGTGAAGGTTTTGAGAAACCCATATGTTTTCTTTCACTATGATTTGAGTAGTTGTTGTTGGGAAGTGAAACTTTTAGTTGGGTTTTATTTTTTTGTTATCTTGTGATTTAAAAATGGGTACCAGTTTCAATTGTGGACATGAAAAACCGCTAAAGTATTTTCCTCTGAAGAACCACTCAGGTATTTTATTTGTTCCAATGTCATTTCCAGTGATTTCTTTCCTTTGTTCTCTCCTTTATTTTACCAGTCTTTAGTACATTCTTCAGGGCCGTTTGGAACTCAAGGAAAAGAAAGGAAAAGGAAAAAAAAAAAGAAAAAGAAAACTTAATTTGAGGAAAGTGGGGAGGAAAATTCAGTGTGCTTAATTCTTTGTTTTGTTATTTTCCTCTCCACTTTCTCTCAAACCAAACAAGAGAATTTAATTTTTCTTTCCATAGATACCAAGAAATTTCAGTGAATAAAGTTTTCTTATTTTACCATCAATGCGGTTCCTTAGGTAATGGGTTGTTGTAGGGCCGCAAGCGGATCGGTTTTGTGCGGATTAGTCTAGTTCTCAATCTGATCCGTTCGCGGCAGATGGTCGTTTTCTTTATCAGCCAACCGTCCATGAGTGTTGTTTTGTTGGTTCGGTTGGGATGGATCGGTTTGGGTGATTTAGGCAAATTTGAGCATGCAATTTATCTTTTTTATATAAACCAAAAAATTGAAAAATAAACCCAAAATTTCAATTCCAAAGTCTAAACATTCATCCACCGTAAAGTCTAAACATTCATCCACTCTAAAGTCTAAACATCCACCCTAAAGTCTAAACAAGTTCGTCCACCAAACCAACAACATTTCTTAGGGTTAAGTTACGGGAAAGAGGCGGAGGAGATAGGAATAGAGCATATGTGAGTTGCAGTAAATCATATATAAATTTTCTTGCTTTGAGGTTCTCTTTCTTTCTTTCTTATTTTCGATATGAGTGAAGTCTATGGACTTAATACTTTTTGTCCCTGAATTAGTGTCAATTGATGGTGGACTTCATGTATTTCTGTAAATTACAATATCAATTGATGGGGGACTGGACTTAGTGAAGTATCGGGCACTAGAAACAGAGCTTTGTTCTTTTGTTTAAATTCTGTAAGTTTCATAAGGATGGTGCACGTGTTTTCCTTGTAAGCGTTTTTTTTTTTTAATTTTTTAAAGTGGCAGATGGTTCGGTTTGAACCGGAACCGATCTGATAATCAATCCAGATTTGCCATTTAAAGAAAATATATGCCATTAGACTCGGAAGCATTTTTTCGGTGAATAACTTTTCCTTGATAGTAGGTTCATCAAAGGTGGAGTGAACATGCTTTACCAAATATTGTTTGGAGAGATTAAATAGCATTTATTATCATGATGATTAATTGCTATGGATAAATGCGTGAAAAAGGTTAGATGCCATACTGAGTCAAGCTTTATTAGGTAATTGGCTATGGAGAGTTGTCTATGATGGGACACACGGGGGAAGAAGGTTGTAGATTTGAAATATTGGGATGCACACTGTGACTGGCCTTGCTAGAGTTGATTATCTGTTATGTGTTGGCCTTTGTAGAGGAATTAGGAAATATTGGGAGACTTTGTGAGTTTCTGTAGTTTTGTGGTGAGGGATGGCAGGAGAGAAGTTGTCTCCTGTCTGGTGTGGAGGAGTGGCAAAGGGTCGGTGTGCTACAGAGCTTGACTACATCTGGAGAGATGAACGTGGTGTTTTGTGGGATATTTGGTGGCAAACGGAGGTGCAGGATTAGGAGTTCCATGAGGACTGAAGAACCTCCCAAGAATTCACATGCCAACACCGGATAAAATGAATGGAGAAAGAAGATTATTGTCACTTGGTTCTACTGCTACTTGTGCAAGCAAGACTGGAAAACGGTATGTTTTAGGCAATGGAAGTGATGTGGGTGTTTCTATCGCCTCGGATGGATATTCTCAGCCCACGGTATTTAACTACGAGCTGTGCTATGTGCACAGCATGCTATGTGCTATGTGCCCACGGTATTTAACTACTAGCAGCTGCTGTGCACAGCAGCCATTTTCTTCCGCCTCGGGTCGTACAAAGATGATCGGAGCCGCTCAATTTGTTCAAAATATGTCGTTTAAGGTCCCTGTAAAAAATGAGCTTCATTCGATATCGTTAGAGGCGTTAACAAAACACCCAAAATCACTTTAGAATTTAGGCCGAAATTCTGAAGTGATTTTGGGTGTTTTGTTAACGCCTCTAACGATATCGAACGAAGCTCATTTTTTACAGGGACCTTAAACGACATATTTTGAACAAAATAAGCGGCTCCGATCATCTTTGTGTGACCCGAGGTGGGAGAAAAGGGCTGCTGTGCACAGCATGCTGTGCACATAGCACAGCTCTTCTGTTTAACTACTGCTAATTATTAACTTTAGTTTCTACTCATGTGTTGCATGTGTACCCTAACTCGTTATTTGAAGCTGTTAGTTTAACATTAAATAAAATGTTGTTCTTTCATAAGCTTTCCTTGATTTGTAGAGAAGTGCTACAATACACACCCCTTATTTGGATATGTATCATATGCACCCTCTTTGATTACCATTAGATGCTTGAAAAATGATCTGGACCCTTTAAAATGTTACGATAAGTTACTAACAAAAAACCTGTTACCAGTGCTACAGATAAACCCTGTGAATTAACCAAAATGGAAAGAAAATCTCACCCGACCCTCACTTTCTTCCCAATCAGCGTATATCTTTCTTTTCCTTAGATGAAACCAGCCCAATTTTATTTTTGATAATTAATTTATGTTAAAAATAATAATTTTATTTTTTAAAAACTTTGAAGCTAAAATTTTTTAAACTGGAAATAATTTACTTCATTAAAATAGGTTCTCGATAATTATTAAAGGAAAAAGATACTATCATTATCATAATGTAATAAAAAGTCAAGGCATTTTTTACAGGATTTTTAAAGTGTTTCATATTTGTAGTCTTTTTTTTTGAAATATTATGATGTTTAATATTATAGTGAATTTTCACATAAATAGTCCAACTAAAAAGAATAGCGAAGTCGATCATCTGTATTAATAAGTAGGAAACACTAACAAAAAAGTTAATGGGGTGATCAAGAGAGTGATAGTGACCAAATAAATTTACCAATACATTTTAGATTATGTGTAAAAGACAACAATATTTAGGACGTGCTATTTATTTTTTGGTTACTAGACGTACTACTAGTATTTTGTGAATTAGTGCAAGCATCCGAATTATAATTAACTAATACTCGTATTTGATAATGTAATCGATTATAAGTGTTATCAATACCAATCAATTACGTAATTGAAACCACATAGAAATATAATCTATCATGTAATCAATTATTTGTGTTATTCAGAACAATTGATTTTTAAATCTATTGCAATGTTGTTTTTAACTTATTTCGCAATTGATTAGAGGACTTACTGAGACCCATCAATTTGCAAATCGATTGAGTAATCGACTTCACATTGTTACCCAATCGTACTCAATTCAATTACAAAATTGATTATATTGTCTTATCGATTATGGAATTGAACATCACATAATAGATTACATATTTGATTAACTACCGTTCAAAAAAAATTGATTAAGTAATTGATTGCACAATTGATTATAGAAAAGTTATGAAATGCACTAAAATGTTACGATTCCATAGTGAAAATGTTACGATTTTTTTTATAAAGTTACGAAAGACACGAAAATGTTATGATTCTAAAAATGTTATGAATCTGTTGCTAAAAAGTTACGATTCATTCGTAAAAGTTACGATATACACTAAAAGGTTATGATTTGTAAGAAAAATGTTATGAATCAAAAGTTACGAATTTTTTGTATAAAAGTTACGATAGACATAAAATGTTATGAATGACCGGTTTAGCAGGTAATTTTTTATGAGGTGGCACAATAGAGACTATTCAGTAGGTGCATATGATATGCACCTTAAAGGGGTGTGTATTGTAGATTTCTCCTGATTTGGAAAGTAGAAATATCTAGGTATAGTGTTTAGACAACTAAAATAGAATGCTTAAAGAATGTATCTCTATCTAACATAAAAACTTTTTCAGGTATTTGAACGATATAACATGTAGGTATAGTGTTTATTATTATTTTCTCTTTGTTACAATTCTTTCAGCGATGGTGATTAGAAGATCTTATATACAATTTTGTAGGGTTTATCTGTCTAATACTGCAAGCGTGCTTGGAACTCCCTTATTGGCTTCCATAATTAGCATAACCTCCAAAATTCCATTTCGACACAACCCTTTTACTACTAGCGTGGTTTCATCAATGCGAGAAGATTTGCTTCATTCAGCCAATTCTTTTTCTTTTTTGACTTCAATTTTCTAACTTCTCTGGCTTCTGCCTGAAGATGTCATTGGTTTTGTCCATCACTTAATCTTGCGTCTAGTTGTCAGTTGTCGCTAGTGTTTTTCTTCCGTTAGTTGGCTCAATTCTTGTTCAATGAACAACAGGGGCATACCTACCCAGAAAAGGGTTACCCATCCATAGCAGCAAACGAACAGAAAAAAAAGTTAAGTGCTCAAATTTTAATCCGTTTGAATGGGTATGAAGATCTTATTATTCTGATCATATTATTCTGAAGAGACATAATCAAATTTTGTCTCTAAGGCTCTCATAATCACGTTTCTACTCCATAGGATTGCAAATTGGTGGTTGAAAACTTTTTTTTTAAACAAAACGTTGCTGTGGCCGTTTGAAACTTAACAGAAGGACTAAATAAAATGTAAGTCAATAGTTGGAGGACTAAATAAAACATTTTGATAGTTTGAGGACTAAGTAAAAATCTGGTGTATAGTTGGAGGGATGTTTTCAAAAAAAAAAACTCAAAAATTTACCTTATTTTTAAAAAAGAAAGTCTTGAGAGGAAGCAAAACGGGATATTAGTCTTCGTCAACTATCAATAACGCGGTTTCATTACAGAAAAGCTATGTGCACAGCAAGTGTGCACAGCAGCTGTGCACAGAGCACGTTTTTTCCCGCCTCGGGTCGCGTAAAGATGATCGGAGCCATTCATTTTGTTCAAAATATGTCGTTTAAGGGCTATGTAAAAAATGAGCTTTGTTCGATATCGTTACAGGCGTTAACAAAACACCCAAAATCACTTCAGAATGGCCTAAATTCTGAAGTGATTTTGGGTGTTTTGTTAACGCCTCTAACGATATCGAACAAAGCTCATTTTTTACAGAGCCCTTAAACGACATATTTTGAACAAAATAAACGGTTCCGATCATCTTTGCACAACCTGAGGCGGAAAAAAACGTGCTCTGTGCACAGCTGCTGTGCACAGCTTGCTGTGCACGTAGCACAGCTCGTTTCATTAATAGGTAAGTATCTCTCCCTTTCAAAAAAACAATTAATAGCATCTCTCATCCCCATTGTCTAGTGAGTAGTAGTGTATTTTTCACAAAATATTCCAGACCATTTCAGCTTTAGAGATGGAGAATTTTGCACAAGACCCACTCGCCATTCGCATTTCGGGTAACGAATTGCCGTCTCCTAATGCAAGGGACCCCTTTGCTCAAGCGGGAGCCTCGGGTCAATTGGAGGAATCTTGCCCTTTTTTTCCACTATCTAAGATATTAAAAGCGACTAATGACTTTGACGACGCATTAGTTGTTGGAACTGGTGGATTCGGTAAGGTATACAAAGCAATCATCGACGATGGCGCCGTTGTTGCCATAAAGCGATTGAATGCCGAGTCCAACCAAGGTGCTGAAGAATTTTGGACAGAGGTAAAGTTGCTTTCAACGCTCCGGCATACACATCTCGTTTCGCTCGTCGGCTATTGCAACGAGCATCAAGAGATGATTCTTGTTTACGAATACATGGCTCATGGGACTCTCGCCAGTCATCTTTACAAATCAAGTAGAGATGAAAGCGGTGAAAGCGTATCTCCCCTAAAATGGGCGCAAAGGCTCAACATTTGCCTTGGTGCTGCACGAGGACTCGATTATCTTCATACTGGTACCAAACAACCTATCATACACCGAGATGTGAAGACCACAAACATATTGTTGGACGAGAATTGGGTAGCAAAGGTTTCTGATTTTGGGATATGTAAACTCATTACAAGCCAAACAACAACCCATGTTAGCACAAAAGTCAAAGCAACAAGAGGATATTGGGATCCAGATTATATCTACACCAATCGAGTAACCAGAAAATCTGATGTGTATGCCTTTGGCGTGGTGCTGTTGGAAGTCTTGTGTGGTCGACCACCGTTAGATCACAGACTCGAGGAGGAGCAAATTAGTCTAGTTCTTTGGGTGAAAGATCATATAAAAAACGGAAAGCTTGACCGGATCTAGAGGTGTCAAATGGGCCGTGCCGTGCCGGCACGGCCCGTTTAACTCCGTGCTAACCGTGCTTCGTGCCGTGCCGTGCCGGTCCGTTTACAGTATTTTACTCAAATCGTGTCGTGCCGTGCCGTGCCGTTTGTCAATCGTGTCGTGCCGTGCCGGCCCGTTTTCTTAAATCGTGTCGTGTCGTGCCGGCCCGTTTGCCAATCGTGTCGTGTCGTGCCGGCCCATTTTCTTAAATCGTGTCGGGCCGTGCCATTTTCAATCGTGTCGTGTTGTGCCGGCCCATTTTCTTAAATCGTGTCGTGCCGTGCTGGCTCGTTTTCTTAAATCGTGTCGTGTCGTGCTGGCCCGTTTTCTTAAATCGTGTCGTGTCGTGCCGTTTTCAATCGTGTCAAGATGTGCCGGCCCGTTTACTTAATCGTGTCGGGTCGGACCGTGCCGTTTTAAGTCATGCCGTTTTAAATAAATTCCTTCAATGATGGATGATGATAATGTCTTGTATAGGTTGATCAATGACAAATAGTCCCAAGATAGGGAATTTGTTAGTCCTTGTCTTGGAATTTATTTGAGAAGCTAGTGCTGGTTGTTGGTACACATTCTAGGCCTAGGGCATTGACTAATTTTATTTTTAAGCCAAGATATCTGATCCATCTTTTTATAAATTTGTTCTTTTTTATCTTATGGTTATTCTTTTCCATATTTTTGGATTTTATAGCAACTTTGTCATAGGTACGTAAATTGGGAACTTTCTTAAACTTTGCAATGAAAGCTTGGTTGGTTGCTACGCTCCGTTCAAAACTTTGAATATATATGTTATTCTTGTCTGTTTGAATGTGACTTCCAATTTTTGTTCCAATCCCACACTAAAAATGATAAGAATGATGAGAATGTGACTTTCAAATATAGATGTTATTTTTGTTCCAATTCCACCCATTCAATAAGAATGATAATGTCCCTGGACCCTGATCAATCATATGCAAAATGAAGTAAAATTTATCAATTTAAAAAATAACATTACAAATGGTCCTAACTGGAATGTACCAAAGCTGCGACACATTAACAAAAAACCAAAACAACCTATTGAAACAAAAAAACCTACTGAAACACATTAACAAAAAACCTGAGAGTTACATGACTTCAAGGGACTTCAAAGGGCGGTAGGGCACTAGAAGTTGTTACAATTGAAGTTCATACCTACTGAAACAACAAATTCTATAGCAGTCTAGCAGAAAACCAAAACAACCTTAAAACAAATCAAAAACGCCAAAAGCGATTTGAACCAACAAGGCCGAATGCCTCCGAATGCTTGAACTTCGGAATGCCTCAAACTGAACTCCACATGATATGAGAATGGTGGAATGATCTTGGATAGTCTACTTGGAAGGCCAAAAGCACCAAGGTACAGCCCCCATGGTTTCCTGGAGTGGTACCTCACGGACTGCACATCTGCACACAAACAGTAGCAGACTTGTACCATCTTTAAGTAGCAAACAAACAGCAGCAACAAAACCGTTCAACTGTTGGACTGCGCACAACAGAAAAACAGCGAGATACAGTAAAAATAGTGAATGGACTTCCACTAAGTAGAGGCAAAACAGAGTACACCAATGCAATGAAAGCGAAAAAACCACCACATGAGGATACCTTCTTTGATCTTCTAGAAATGAGGTAAAAACTTACAATAAAGTTCAGACAATGTATCCAAATGGAGTATCGGCGAAGTTACTTAGTCTTAGACTTCGTACAGTACACGAGTTATTCATGGACCTTTCCATGCCGCTCTCTCCTACATTTACCTTTGCCATGTGACGGTATAAACACAATTAAACAAGCTACATGACAATGAGGAGGAGGACAACGACAAAATGCATGGATTATGAAAAATGCAACAATCCCCTCAACTCAAGCATAGCCTGACCGTGAAATGGGATGCTTGTAAACTACTCATATATATAGACTCGAAAATAAAGCCAAGCAGGAGTGAACCCACCTTTAATGCAAAAGTAGGTCTATAAAGAATATAGGGTTAGTTATCCTCATCTTTTTCTAAATTATTCCAGGTTTTCTAATCCGGTGCATACCAAATTAACCCTTCATTTTTCGAGATGGTGTTACCACCGCCAAGTCAAGTGAATACTCTTTGGGTCGAACAAGAAGCATCATTTATACAAGATAATGGCAACATATGACAGTAATGTGGGCACACAACTTGGCTCCCATAACTGCTCAGAAACTACCAGCACTTCAAAGACGTCATGGAATAGATAAGCATTGGCCTGAGGCCAGCTGGTCTCTTATTTGGCATGTTGCACACACACACATACACAGAGAAAGACAGAGAGACAGAGAGCGAGCGAGAGAGAGAGAGAGAGCGCGCATACCTGATACCCCTCAGCTGTACTGTAAATTTGTGGGAGTTGTGTTTGAGAATGAATGGTGATTGAAATGATGGAGGAAGGTGTGTCAGGTAGAGAAGCTAGCAGAGCATGACATAGAAAGCCTTAGAAGGAGATGTAGAAAAGGAAGAGGCTACCGTGACTAACGTCTATTTGACACACATGACAACCCTTTTCACACACAGGGCAGCCCCAAATATATGCCTTTTGGCTCAGATTTTTAAGCATCATAGCCAGAGAAACTCAGAATATAGCATGCAAACCCTGAAAATTGCCCCAAAAACACAGACCAAACCTGCCAAACTAGTTGAAAACTGCCCAAAATCACACCTGCTACTGCACACACTCACAGCAGCAGCAGCAGCAACAACAGTCAGTTTCACACATATATGCCAGTGCACACACTCATACTGGCATACACATTATTCCCAAACTCCAAGTAACAGGTGAAAACTGAAAGTAAAACCTGCTACACACATGACAGCCCTTTTCACACAGAGGGCAGCCTCAAATATAGGCCTTTTGGCCCAGAAAACAGCATCAAAACTGCAGAAGAACAACATGCTAAACCAAACATAGGCATGGCATCAAGGTAGTAATGAAAACATGATTGGGCTCAGAAAAAATATATTTTGGGAATTAGAATGGTACTCATGGCTGCATCTAATGATACCCCGCCAAGGCGCCAAGGTATCCACCTTAATTATAAATTAAATTTTAATTCATCATTGCCCACAAATAAGATAACACCCATGTTCATACTTTTTTCATACCACCAAACACCAAAACCTATGAAACTTGCTGTTTGGCATGCTGTTGTTTGCAGTTTAGGCTCAGATTATATCATGAATCATCATAGCCATACTAAACACCCGTTAGGCTCAGATTATATCATCATAGCCACACTAACACAAATTATGCTCAGATTATATCATCACAGCACACACTCAGATATAGAAAGAATAGCACCTGGATGCGGCAACATTAATTTGCCATTTAAGGCTTTCATAAGTTACCAGCATTAGCAATGCATCTCCCCCTAATCAGCATCTATATCTGAGTCCGAAAAATAATCTCTGAATTCATCTCTAGGATGGCATTTTTGAATTCCAAGACGTGCATCCTCCCAATCTTTTAAGCATATAAGACAGTCCAAAATGTCGGGAGCTAGTCTGCTTCTCCTCTCATCCAACACTCTATTTCCTGCACTAAAAGCAGATTCGGAAGCCACTGAAGACACAGGTGGTGTTAGTAAATCACGTGCCATGATAGAAAGAATGGGAAATGTCTTTTCAGTTTTTTTCCACCAAGCTAAGATATCAAATGATTGAAATTCCTCATTGGTAACTAAATTTATCTCTAAATATTGAGTAAGTTCAGATCGTTCTGAAGTTTCACTACTACCTGGCCCTGAAATCAGAAACCAAGATGGGTCATTCTCACTGTTACTTGTAGAACATGGGTCATTAATACTTGAAGAATATGGAGCAGCAGCTGTAGTAGTAGTGCATACAAATTTAGACTCATATGAAGCATATATAGAAGTCAACAGTGCAGTGACAGTAGAAATAGAAGGTAATGTAATCCCTAAATTCTCACCAAGCCCTCTTAAGAGCTTTTCAACACCCTTTATCTTAATCCTTGGGTCCATTACAGAAGCTACAATAAATATTGTTGGCATGTTCTCGAAATATTTGTTGAATTTATCTTCCATAGACTTACAAGCAGCTATAAAATTTGGTTTCGTTCTATGGCTTTTAAGAGTGTGACTCATATTATACAAGTGATTAAGCACAATACAAGTAGTAGGATAACGAACACCTGAGCAAGCTAAGGTAGCAGCATAAAATTTTTTCAAAAAATTCATAAACTCAAAAGCTATTTTCCAATCAGCTCGAGTCAAACCACCATCAGTACGCATATACTTGGAATTAACATAAGCAGAAATTACATCAGCATGATTCCTACAAGATTTTAACATAAGAAATGTTGAATTCCATCGAGTTTTCACATCAGTTTTGATTTTTTTTGCTTTAACATTGTAACTTACACACAATCCTTCAAATTCTTGTTGCCTAGCTGGGGAAGTAGCAATAAATAGAATAGCATCTCTAATTTTTTCTATTTGTGGTCCTATATGTTTCAAACCATTTTGCACAACTAAGTTAATGATATGGCATACACATCGCACATGAAAAAATTGTCCAGCATGAAGAGTAGTCAAATTTTGTTTGAACAAATCAATTGAACTGGTATTAGCAGAATGGTTATCAAAAGTAATACTGAAAACTTTATCAACAATTTCAAACTCCCTAAAAACACCCATTATACATTGAAAAATGTTCATAGCATTATGAGGATACTCCATTAAACGAAAAGCAATAATTTTTTTATTCAAAATCCAATTCGAGTCTATATAATGAGCTGTCACAGAAATGTAACCAAGATTATTTCGACCACTCCACAAATCAGAAGTAAAAGAGATTAAACTACCAAGTTCCGCAATTTCACTTATCAAAATTTTTCTAACTTCAATAAAAGCTTTCAAAGAATCACTTCTAGTTGTATTTCTAGAAACTTTCGAAAAAAGAGGATTAAGATAATGTTTGACAAAATATTCAAATCTAATATCATCACCAAAAGTAAATGGTTGTTCTGCTGCAACTACATAACGGGCCAATCCCTCTCTCATACTAGATTGAGAATAAACGAAATTCGATGTACCACCTACAGAATCAAAACCACCAGATTCACCACTGACTCCAACTTCAGAATGTTTAAATTTTTTATGCTTGTTTTCTAAATGACGTTGAAGATGTCCTACGCCGCCCTTACTTACGCAGGTATAATTATTTGAACAATAATTACAAACAGCTCTAGCTCCTATATCGATTCCCTGTGCATTTTTAAAATTCTCAACTATGGTTGAATGTTTCCATACCCAAGAGTAACGCCTTGTTCCACCAGGTGGTCCAGATTGGGCCGATTCGCTACAGCCTGTTACGCCTGTAGGAGGAGTAAAACCTGCTGCAATGTTTGAAGCAGCTTCACCTACAGACTCCCTTCCACGTGGTAGAGTTGGTCCATCATCATCCAAGTCAGGGTTTAAACCCTCGTTGTCAAAATGAATGTTTTCAGGATCCATCTCCTACAAAAAACTGAAAACAAAACAGAAAAAATTAGTACGGTAGAATATTAGTTGATATCATCTAAATAAGTTGATAACCTACATCTAAATAATCAGATTTGACCACGAAAATTTTGACCACAAAATAATCTGTCAAATTTGACCACGAAAATGAGTCAAATGACTCAGCCATTTCTAGAAACTATTTCAATACAAAGTAATCAGATCTGGCCATCTGAAAACCCTAATTTCAAAAACCATTTCGGGACCCTGATTTCAAAAATTATTTCAGAACCCAAATTCCAAATACCCTAATTACAGTAGATAAATGGAAATGGAGAGGGTAAATAGAGAGGTACCTATGAGAGAGAGGTCAGATCTGTTGATGTCTGTGACCGGAACGGAAACTCGCCGTTCACGTTTGTCACCGTTTGACCCTCAATCGTCGAGTTCCACAGACAAATCAAGGGCTTTTGGATCTTTGAATGTAATGAACCCAGAGGCTAGAACGGTGAGAGAGAGAGAGAGAGAGAGAGAGAGAGAGAGAGAGAGAGAGAGAGAGAGTTGAGACTTGAGGGTGAATCCGTGAGAGTTGAGACTGTGAGAGTGAGAGAAAGACGTTGAGACTTGAGAGATAAAAGAGTGAGAGAGAGAGCCGTTGAGACCTGCTGAATGGCAACGGTAAACTCAGATATCGATGTCTGGACAGACGACCGGACTGAAATGAACTCTAGGGTTTGAGGGTTTCGTTCGAACTTTGAAAGAAGAGAGAGAGAGAGTTCAGTGGTTTAGCTGCTAGGGCCTGCCGTTCCTCATCTCTCTTTCTATATATAGTTGGCCAAGTTGTGCTCCTATGCATAAGTCACACCTCATTCTATATGCACCAAACAATGGAAAATTCTCGTAAAGTCCTATAGTGCATCACTCGAGAGCCACCCGAGCTGTTTTTGGAAAATCGGAATCGTCTATCTTTTATGTGGGGGAGATTATATTATTCTTGCCAAAAATGAAGTAAATTGCTTATCGTTATATACTTGATTGATCATAGCGTTCATTTTTCTATTAATGAATCTACGTCCCGATGAAGAAGCTTGTAAAACCCGATCGACCCAAAAATTTGTGAGAGTCATTAAAACACAGAGAATAAAAAAATGAGCGGTATGGATTGTCATATTTGTTTTGTGATCGTGTGGCTAACGTACATTAGACTATAGCAGAATACCTTAGTTCATAACCAACTAAGTTCAATGTATAGATTTGAAAGGTAGCTGCAGACATTTTTTTTTCAAATGTTCGATCTAAACCGTTACGATTTAATGTCTTATTAAATTTATCATTCTCACTTGAATATGTGATAATTGAATGTTTAAAACCACATGATCGGAACACATTCGGTGCTTCCAGAGGCATTAAAGACCTATAATGCACTACTTGAGGGCCGCCTAAGATATTTTTAAAAAATTGGAACCATCTAACTTTTATGTGGGAGGGATTAGATCATTCATGCAAATAATCAAGTAAAATACATATCGCTACATACTTGATCGGACGTAAAAAAAAATCGATCAAAAAATGAATCAGCGTGCCGATGAACGAGCTTTCAAAATCCGACGCACGAAAAAATTGGATCCCATGATTAAAACACTAAGCACAACAAAATGAACGCATTAAATGGTATCGATCGTCGTGATTGCATTGCAATTGTGTGACTACTGCTTGATGGTCTCATTTTTATATAATAGAACTATATATTATATACTAATTTTTCAAATTTATAACACAAGTTAATTGGTGGCATAGTAGTTTGTTTGTGTATAAAAGAACCTGGGGACTTGGGTTCAAGTCCTGGTCTAGCCAACTATTTTTTGTTTTTTATTTTTCCTTATTTCTACTATGTATTTGTTTTCTTATTTTTTTGTTAACCCCTTTTTGTTTTTTATTTTCCTTTTATTTCTACTATGTAATTTTTTCCTTATTTTTTTGTTTCAGACTTTTTTTCTTATTTCTCGTTAGATTTGGGGTAGATAATATACGAGTAATAGTATACGACTTTTGCACATTTTCTTTTGTATGAAATTACACTTGCACCATAAATATTTTGATAATTTTTTTTAATCTTACTTGTTATCTTGTAATGTTAAATTTACAAACCAAAGGTCCAAAACTTATTCACTAACCAAAAAAAAAATATTTTTTACCGAATAAAAATTGATAATTTTTTTAAGAAATTGTTTTTTTAAATTTAAATATCTTAGTTGTTTACCTTTAATTTTTTAAAATATTTTTTACTAAATAGAAATTGTTTATTTTTTTTAAATAAAAAAAGTTATTTGGCTTATTTTATTTTTTTTCCGTGCCTCGTGCCGTGCCTTTTCGTGCCCGTGTCGTGCCGTGTCGTGCCTATGCCCGTGCCCGTGCTCGTGCCGGGCTAAAACCGTGTCGTGCCGTGTCGTTCCTATCAACTTTTCGTGCCCGTGCCCGTGTCGTGCCCGTCTACGACCGTGTCGTGCCGTGCCGTGCCAGGCCAGCTTCCGTGTCGTGCCCGTGCCGTGCCGCCCAATCCCGTGCCCGTGTCGTGCCCCCGGCCCACTCAAATCGTGCCGTGTCGTGCTGTGCCAGGCCAAGACCGTGCCTGTGGCGTGCCGTGCTATCCCGTGCCCGTGCCGTGCTCGTGCCGTGCCGTGCCGGCACGGCCCATTTGACACCTCTAACCGGATCATTGATCCCTCTCTGAATGGAGAAATAACACCGCAAAGTCTCAAGTGCTTTTCCAAACTTGCGAACAATTGTTTACATACTAAACCAAAGGAAAGGCCTACAATGTCTGAAGTAGTGGATATCCTTCAGAATGCATTGGCATTGCATGAGCGTAAGGGAAGATCATGGGGAACAATAACAAAGGCGTTTCAGGGTATAAAATTTGTGCCTATGGGTATGAATCGGTGGTGGAGAGAAGGGAACGGCAACGGTTCAAACTACGGTGGAGGACTGCCGAAAGAACATAGTAATGTTGATGTCTTTACGTATAAGGAGATGAGGTTGGCAACAAGGCACTTCTGGTCTGATGGAGAGCGTGGGGGTGGTTGGGTAGTGTACAAAGGAGTTATAGATGAGAGTGTGAGGCCAGGTTACAAGACAACAAATGTTACAATTAAGGAGCTTAATCCTGTATGGTTTTTTCAAGGACGGAATGTGTTGCTGGTATAATCTTCTGATTGCATTTCAATACGTCTTTTTTTGGCAGTTCATTTTTCTTTCCTTCAAATTTGCATAAACTATTGATTGGTATAGAAGAGGCGAACCCAAAAAAAAATTGTGAGGGAGAGAGCAAGAGAGATTCCACAGGACTGTAGAGAAGAACAACGATTCTGCTTGGTCTGAAGTGCAATATGAGACATGAAAAAGTTTTTCTTTGCACTGATGTATTGCCAACTGCTGCTATCTTTACTTCAGCGTGGAATCCCCCAAAACAAGAGATGGCCTTAGAATTCTACCTTGTTAGGCCATCACTATTTTCCTAAAGTTCAATATAGAATAAGATAGTATCTCTTCCATTCAAAGAAAATTTATGCCTTTAGACTAGGAAGCACCTTTTAGGTGAATAACTTATACTTGATAGTAGGTTCATCAAAGGTGGAGTGAACATGCTTTACCAAATAACTTCCGCAGAGTACCCCTCCGGAACATCATTAATTCTTGATTCTTACTTGAAATACTTCTCGAATGCTCCGTAAGCCCTGAAACACCACAACCAACTACCCGGCAATTTTATATTTTTCAGGTGTGGAGATAGTTAGTGGGGATCCGAGTTGGAGTATTTGAAGGATTAAGCTTTTTAGTGATTGTTGAGAAAAATCTTAGCATTTTGAAGGTTTTTATATCTTCTTCATCCGACCTCCAATTGAAGTAATTCAAATTTGGTTAGATTCGAAATTCAATTATCCACAACTTCTTATAGCGACGGTTTTGACAAGCGTTGGTACATATATATTTTTAGTAATGGTTTCTTTAGCGAAGCTTATAACCGTTGCTAAAGGGTGATTATTTGCGTACATATTTTATTTTACAGGCTTTACAAGATGCACGGTTTGAATTACCAAAAAAATGTGCGAAGGGGGCCCAAGGGGGGTGGCGGAAAACCACCCTTTTCAGGCAAAATTTACACTCTAAAGCAAGAGTTTAAATTCTGTCCGAGACTGAATCTTGAAGAGCTTGTTGCCACATCTACAAGACATCTTAATTTATGCTGATATCTTTCAGTTTTTTTCATGGATCCGGAATGTTAATTGAAAAAAAAAACTAATTGACTCACGTTTTTATTTTTATTTTGTTGGGGTCAATTGCTTTTAAGTTACCAAAAAGTGTAAATGTAATTTAAATATTACTTTGCCTATTACCAACTATTTATTATTGGAGGCTCTTTGTCGTTTCAGGTCGACGAGATGGATATGAGGATGAAAGAGAATGAGGATAACTTGATGGTAAAGGTCTAATTTCCATTTTTGTCTCTTTCATTGTTATTCACTAAGGTGTCCTAAATCCTACTTGTTATACAAGTTACAACACCAAATGTTGTTTGAAGAGATTAAATAGCATTTATTTTCACAATGATTAATTGCTATGAATAAATATGTGAAAAAGGTTAGATGCCATACCGAGTCAAGCTTTATTTGGTAATTGGCTGTGGAGATTTGTCTATGATGGGAGAGATGGGGGAAGAAGGTAGTAGATTTGAAATATTGGGGTGCACAAGGTGACTGGCCTTGCAAGAGTTCATTATCTGTTATGTGTTGGCCTTTTTAGAAAAATTAGGAAATGTTGGGAGACTTTGTGAGTTTCTGTAGTTTTGTGGTGAGGGATGGCAGGAGAGAAGTTGTCTCATGTCTGGTGTGGAGGAGTGGCAGAGAATAGGTGTGCTACATAGCCTGACTACATCCCGAGAGATGGACGTGGTGTTTTGAGGGAGAGATGGTGGCAAACAGAGGTGCAGGATTAGGAGTTCCATGAGGACTCAAGAACCTCCCAAGAATTCACATGCCAACACCGGATAAAATGAATGGAGAAAGAAGATTATTGTTAGTATGTTTTAGAATTTAGACAATGGAATTGATGTGGGTGTTTCTGTCACCTATAATGGAAACACCCACAAATAAATTAAGCATTTCTTGGTTAGGTGTGGTGTGGGTGTTTCTATCAGAGGTGATAGAGCTTGTTCATTTGTTGGTAGGGTGAGGGTTGGCAGGAGGCGTAGGTGTGTTTTAGACAAAATTGCAACTATAAGTTCAGGAGTGGAGAACCCTTTGCATTGCCCCCGCCCCTCGCCACAACCTCTAGTTAGGTGTCATTAAGGACAATTGATTTTTTAGACTTGAAATTTTTTTGAACAAAGACTCAAGGCTATTGTGGCCACATTCTAGAGACATTCACAAGATTTGGGTTTGATATATGATCCGTACATCAGGGCCCTTCTCTGCTGTAACAAGTTGGTCGAATTGTCTCATTCCTGTGTTACTTAGACACGTATTTCTCTCTCAATAGTATCAAGATTGATAATGCCTTATGACTTATGAGTTACGGAACTATAGAAGATACTTGGAATCCATAGGTATTTTCGTTTTGCAACATTAGATCGTTGTTGTTAGCTACGATGTTCCTTGTGAAAGAGATACACTTGTTTTTTTTTGGTGGATTTAACGTGGAGAATTTGTTGTTGTATGCATGCAGGCAGAAGTGAGCTATTTGGGTCAGCTCAGTCACCCAAATCTGGTAAAGCTCATTGGTTTCTGCTTTGAAGATGAACACCGGCTGTTAGTCTATGAATATATGGCATCTGGGAGGCTGGACAAGCACCTTTTTCAAAGTGAGTACTAAATTGACTTCTAGATGTTTTATAGTAGGACCCCTGAAGGAATCTCCACATGTATACTTGAACCAAGATTAAAAGATGCTACTTGTCAAGTAAACAAGATTCAGTCTTCTAAGTAATCCTCGAAAGCAAACTAGATTTAGCTTCTTAATTTTTTCCTCCAAACCTCGAGTTATTGGCCTGTATTCTTCTTTCTTTGATTTTCTCCAATTGTTTTCTTTTATATGTCTTCAGCATCATTCATAATACAATGCATATGACTTCTTCTTTAGCATCATATTACCGTGCATATTCGTAGAAGCACCAAGGCTCCCTCTTCGATGCAAAATGTGTAGAAGCAATAGGTTCGCCCCAATTTTCATGTCATATAAACTGCTGCCATAGCACTGGGGCAAACGAGCACTTTCCACCGTACCTAGTCATGACGTGAGGAAAAATGAAAATTGAAAAAAATACAATGTGCACATCTGTGCGCATGGGAAAACTGGAAAAGCAAAATCCCCTGCCAAAAAAGACTGACCGAATCAGGCATTTCTGCAAGTTTCTAATTTATGTTTCCTGTCAACTTAAATGTGGTTACTTGGAGCTTTGTTGCTCTAGAAATAGTCCCCTAAAAGAAAGGATGTAAATGGAGTAAAATGGGAAAGATTTAGCAGATCCATTGCGAATATGCTTTTCTTATGTCGAATAAAATGTTGAGAATACTTCTGTATTAAAACACCTTTTGCTCTCCAGAAACAATGGAGACAATTATAGATTTCAGGTGGTACGTTGAATTGCAGAAAATATTACCCAATTCTCTCCTTCAACATCATGGAAAGCCCGAAGAAATGATGTAAACCTCAGGGAAATAAAAGATTTTTGCTGGAAATACTGAAAACTAATGCTGGCCTTTACAAGTACCCCTTATGAGATCATCTGTTGAGATAAAATGTTGCTTACAAACTACTTAAAAGTTGAGCTTTGTGCTTGTAGGAGATTGTTTTACTCTCACATGGCCAAGAAGAATGAAGATTGCTTTAGACGCTGCAAGAGCGCTTGCTTTCCTTCATCTTGCAGAAAGGCCTATCATTTATCGGGACTTCAAGACATCAAGCATCTTGCTAGATGCGGTTAGTTCTGGCACTGTCATGATTTCTAACTTTTCTTGCTCAATGTGTTAATTTTGTGAATGAAATCCTGGCAGAAATATGTTAGTTTTATACCGTAATAGCCAGCTTTGAATTAGTAAATGGTGATTCTGAAACCATGATGTTTGGCATGTACGGGATGTCAGTTATGCATTTGCAGTCAAAGTTTTCAAGTCGGTTGGTCGCTCATGTGGCGAGGCGTAAGCCTTAAGGAGTTTTTATTTTCCATGTTTTAGGGAATCATGTTCCCATGTTTTAAGGCCCTTTGTTTTGGCCATGTTTCATGCCTTTTCATTTCTTTATGTCTTCCATTATTCTGCTCATGTAAGCCTATATATAGGCATGCATTGCATTTGTAATTAACACCCAAATCAAAGCACACCCAAATCGAATCAAGTCATCATCAATACAAGTGAGTCAAGTTGAATCAATCTAGTATCGATACAACTTTCTCATTCCTCCTCTATAATTCTAACAGTTACATCGTCCATACTCTCTCCATCCTTGCTAAAAATTGACCTTAAATACCTAAATGCTCACTTTTTGGTATTTCCTGATCCTAAATCCTCACTTCTTCTGTCTGAGCACTTCAATTTTCACTAAACTTTCTATGCATATACTATGTTTTACTCCTACTTATCCTGAATCCTCTGGACTCCAATGCTTCTCTCCAAATTTCTAATTTAACATTAGCCCCCCATGCAGTTTCATCCACTAGGACAATATCGTCTTGCAAACAAACATGGGAACCCTTCGTCTTTGCCCCAACAACTTATAATGAACTGACTCTTCACCTACCAATGAAAAAGTAACCGACCCATGTGATGCGCTTGCGTCCCTCACCTAGGCAAAAAGGCGTCAAAAGCGTATGTCTCCATCCGCCTCGGATGGAGGGCGATGCCTTTATGGTTCTCAGCTCAAAAATCAATGCCGGGAGCGATTTTGTTGTGCCTTGCCTCAAGGCGAGCTCCAAACTCTCCATTGCAAACATTGTTTCCGGTTTCTATGCACGGATATTGTTTTATGAAACACTAACCAACTTCTTTTGGAAACTGAAACGTTAAGAGTGAATTGTTTTGAGTTATGAATTTTTTGTTTTAGACAGTTTTATTTTTGTATTATGCAGTTGAGTCATCTTTTGACTTATCGACGGAAAACTCTTAATAGGGTAATAGCCACTAGCCATGTACAATTTGAATTTTCCATTCTCTATTCAAAGAAATATTTCACATAACAGTAGCCAACTTCTTGTGAAAAATGGAACATCATGGCGACTCGTGGAAGTCTTTCGTGAATTCTGTCTTTTATGCTTTGGAATTAACTTCTGTATGTTGCTAAAAGTTCAATAATGATGGCAGGATTTTAATGCAAAGCTTTCTGACGTTGGGCTGGCTATGGATGGGCCTATGGGAGACCAGACCCACATATCAACAGAAGTCAAGGGCACTTATGAGTATTTAGCCCCAGAGTATATTGAGACTGGTGAGTCTTCCAATGGCTTGTTGTAATGAATCGCATTATGTTAATCGGTACTTGCGTAGTTGCATATCCCGCATGACATTGCATTTTGAGTGGGGACTAGGGTGTTTAACTTCCTTTTATTTCATCTCATTAAAGTGACCATCGTGTTGACTTAAATGACTTTTTTTCTTGACCGAACCTCTATTTTTATTCAACTGCAGCTTTTGTCAATTTCTGTTATACCTCTTGGTTTGATCCAGTTTTTCTCATGCTTTTGGTTGCTTGAAAAGTTGGGCCCAATGAAAATTTGGATTTGACTTTACTTAAATCTGGAGCTTGTTTGTTTGGCCTTATATTCCAATCAATTGAGGTTGGCAACATAAATCCCTAGTTGCTTCTTCTATGTCAAAGAGGTATATGTTATTAGTACTAGGTTAAATTTAAGGGTCTCCATTCACATAATTGTTTTAATTGTTCAATGGAACAGAAGATTAAAAAATGCCCAATGGATGAACTAAACTTCACTTGTTAAATATCTAATGAGAAGATACAGTAATAGACTATTTGTTCAATCTAAATGCTACTAAAATTGATAGCAAATGACTAAACTAACATTAGAGCTACATAAAGATGGTTTTGGAGCACGTCATCGGCCTGATTGTTGAATTTAGGGTTCACCTCCACGTGGTTCAGAGTACACCCAACCTGTAGCAGTTTTTGTCAATTGTAGAAAGACTTGTATACTCTTTCCATGAGAGCACCTAGAACAGTGGGAGTAGAGAGTCGCTTCCTTGCTACTATCTTCAAAGCCTGGATTTTTATCCTTAACTTAGAGTCCCAAAAGGTGCGGTAATCTGGAAGCTATGTGTTTCAAGCCATTTATATACCTGAGCTCTGGGAATTGAAGTGGTTCCCTTTGCCCTCTATGTCTCAGCCATTCTTCATGTACTTGAGCTATTCATTTCTAGATTTGTTTGCCGCATTGAGTTTGCAATATTTAGAAATTTATTGTTTTCAAGCAGTGAAAACTCTCCGAATTTGCACGTAGAAACCTTTATGTACTTTTCACTTGTTTTTTGCAAGACTGGGAACTTCTGTAATTGCCCGACTTTTGCAAGTCTCTTATTTCGAAATATTTTCTGCATGTCCTCTTCTCTATAAGTCTATAACCACCATATACGTATCTAAACAAACAAACAGCTATTTGTTCCTGCACAATTGTTTATATGTACTTGACCATAAACCTGAACTAAGATGAACCTGTTGATAGATTTAGCAAATTGCCCCACTAGCGAAAATGAGCTAAGAATGAGTACATGTAAAATATGAACTAAAACCTAAAGCAGGTCATGAGAAATGATTTTGCCAAAACATTTTTATACATCTGCATTTGTCTGTTATGGCCAACTGGTCTATGTTTTCTTGAATGGATTTCTTCCATAGTTCCATTGTATTCAAAGACATGATTTTCACTACCCTTCTGCACGGAACCTGGAACTCATAAATAGAAAAACTATCTTGTGATTTACTAACTTACGTGGATAAAGGGAGTACAGAAATAATTTCTCCATACATAACTGTATGCACACGCTTAACTACAACTAAAGGCAGCTTTAGAACTAATCTATATCTCTCTGCTCCTGGACACAGGGCAATTAACAACTCGAAACGATGTTTATGGTTTCGGGGTAGTGTTACTTGAGATGCTGAGTGGAAGGAAAGCAATGGACAAGAGCAGGCCTAGTGGAGAACACAACTTGGTCGAGTGGGCCCGCCTGCCCTTTTATAACTAAAAAGAGGCTTTTGAGGCTTTTGACCCTAGAGTGGAAGGACAGTACTCTACCAAAACTGCCCTAAAGGTGGCCCACTTAGCCGACCAATGCCTTAGTAAAACCCCTAAAGAGAGGCCTTTTATGAACCAGGTGGTCAAAATATTGGAGACCCTTCAAACACAGAAGAAAGGCAAGACTGTTAAGAAGTGGAGGGGGTGGCAGTATAGTATAACACCATATGAAGCTCCGAAAGCTAATCTGAGAGACGCCCGGAGGTGACCGGAGAACTGAAAGTGAACAGGAAGCGGCTCTGTCGGGTGCCTGCATTGAGCATTCCGGTGAATGGAAGGAGCAAGAGTGAGCCTCCGAAAGAGTGGGATCTATATAGACAAGATGAGGCACGTGAATTTGAACGGAAAATATGATGGCAGTTGGATTGCTGGAGCTATCCACCTGTGTATTATTCTCTTGTTTTTCTAGTTTTTTTTTTTTTTTTTTTCCTATGTGAAATTGTTTTGAGCCCCTAAACTATTCTTTTTTTATTGGAAGAAGTATAGATGTTCAAGCAACCGTATTTTTTTCAATTTTTTCCAATCTATTTATTTTTTTCTTATTCGGAGACGACCTTGATCAGTAGGCCGATCATGTAGCATGTAAGCTGCCAATATTCAATCAACATGCATTTTTTATACGAGTTGACTCATCAGTGATCCCAAAATAATTAAGGTTCATATCAACTAAATGGACCGAAGAGTAGGCCAATCTAATCTTACACCAATGTTGTGTTTCGCTCACAACACCAGCCCCTGGATTTAATGCAATTAATCAAAGTAGAATACAAGATAACCCAACACATTACTGTAAAACTCTACAACTCTTTTCTTTTTGTTCGCATGCAAAAATATACAACGAGATTGTAAAAATCAGTATAACATTGAAAAGAAATACTACAATGCCAAGACATTTAACAAATGGGTTGGGTTTCAAATTTCATAAGATTGTTTGCGTATGCATGTAAGTGGAAATATTAATTTCCTCAACATTTAATTAATCAAAAACAAAAAAAAAATAGTTGAGAAGATAAATATATTATGTATGTTATTATCTTTTTATAGTTTTGCAAAAGTGAAAGTAAAAGGTAACATTTTATATATATTCATTTAATTTGCATAAAATTTCAGTTTCATCCCTTCTTGAAGGAGAAATGACAATTTCGTTAGTGTAGACGCCCTAATTTGGCTTGACAAGTATTTAGGCCCACTTTGGACATATCACGATGATGAATAGGTTATTGTGGAGCTATACGACTAAAAGAGTACGAAGTCCTACTTGAGTGGTTTGTTAGAGATTTTCAAAATAAAGGAGTCGTCGTTTTGGTTTTGTAAATTTCCTTGTTTCCTTAGAGCATTCGCATTGTAATAAGCAAATTATTGTGGATAAGCAAACTTAACAACAATGCTCAAAAAATACCCCACATTGAAATAAGCAAAGTTACAAGTCTTTTAGCAAATAACCAAATTTCACTCATTCCATAATCAAACTTAACAACTTTTTCCAATAATCAAAACTCAATAACCAAACTCAATAACTAAACTCAAAACTCAATAATTCAAAAACACCTCACATTAGAATCGTCTCATCGAGACGAATAATTTGGTGTAGTCGGGTGCGTGGTTGGAACTCGTTTGCGATTGGACATATGTGCATTGTGTATTATGGGGGGTTTGCTTTGTTCGAGATGCAAAAATAACCAATGTAGAGGTAGAAGTTGTTAAGTTTGATTATGAACTAAATGGATAATCAAATGCTGATGTGGCACATTTTGATTATTGGTTTTGATTATTCCCATTGCGGATGCTCTTATAATGCTTGTTTTTCCTCTTTGTGAGATTTGTCCCACATTGGTTAGTTGAAAGATGTTGGAGTGGTAGTGGTATATATTAGGAAACATTCCTAATATGAATAAACAATGACCTAGTGTGGTGCAGCCCTATGGTGCTTTGCATCATACCGGTAGAGCCGTACACACTCACACACGCTGTCACACACATGCACGCGCGCGGCGTGGGCTGTGGGTTGTGGCGCTTTAGCGGCGCACTTTGCACTAGGCGCCTTGTAGGCGCCATTTCTTATTGCGAGTTGGCGGTAAGGTGGCACTGACGTGGATGCCGCATGTCACACACGTGGCAGGTGAGTCACACGGAGCGGTTCCGATCGGGTGCAACTCGAGCCTACGGGTGCGTTGGTTCGTAGAGTTGCTATCTCAGCCGTCGATCGCGAATGGGCATGATCCAACGGATTGAATCAAATCCGATTGGGTGTGAATGAAACAGTACACCAGTTCGGTGTGACTGATTGATTAAGACCGTAGGATCTGATCCAACGGTCAAATTGGATCGGGTGCGTACCCATTCTTAATGGGTGCGTGTGGCTTATAAATAAACCACTACTTGTCAGAATCCAGACACACATATATGATGAATTTCTTCCACATCTCTCTATATATTTCCTAGCATTCATTTTGCGTTCTGTTTTGCTGCAGAAAATAGAACACAGTGATTCTCAGTTCTTATATTCATTCAGCAGGTATTCTGTCCATTTCGTTAGTGCAAATGAAAACGGAAAGAACTTCGAGTATGGGCTTCGATTTATTTTGAAGGTAGATTTGCTGTAACCCTTTGTATACAACTGGTGGGGGCAAATACTGTATTTAGGAAAGCGACATAGTCGTGACTCGAAACGTTTGTGGAGGTTTTGCCAGCAATTCAGAATTTGCAGCAGCCGTATTTTCCAACATGGTTGTGAACCTAAATTGTTGGAAAATCATTCATAACCCTTTCCTTACCATTTTCCACCCTTTCCCACCTTTGTTGACACTTCTCCTATTCATCGTCACTCTCCCTTTGTCCACAGTCCAGAACCAGCACCCTTTCACCATTTTTTTGGTCTCCATCGCCACAAACTTCTGACGATCTCTGATCTCCTTTTTCCAGCA